>CM040435.1:4927881-4943532 GCA_022702705.1 Papilionanthe hookeriana x Papilionanthe teres
GGGCGCACACAAACATACATGTGCATAAGTTTGCTGGTGTGCTTGCTCTCTGGGGTGCGAATATGGTAGAAAATAAGAGTTCCTCATAACAATGGCCATAGACTGCGCACGTGTCCTGATAGTTTGTCCTTCCCTCTGGCCCGGCTCAAATGCTGGTTGTTTAGGATCTTGCGATCTTTTGGGGTGTAGAATCATTAAGGATTTTCTGGTTATCATTGGCGAGTTTTTTTTACCAGTAAATAACACAACAATCAGCAAGACACACAATTATAAATGATGTTTCTTCTTCAATTTTCTGTAAAGGGGGAAGAGAGATACCAGGGAGGCGCAATGGCGGCAGACTCGATCTATGGAGATAGTGGAGATGCAATAGATCAAAGCATTTCAGCGACCAAAAGTGTTCTCTAGAGGTGAGGCAGCTATCAAAAGTGGGTGGGACTGGTGAGCTTCATATGAATAGGAGCGGATAGGCTGTGGAGCATGGTGGGAGTTGCTAAGGGTGGAGGGTACAGTGCTTCGCTCCATTTCGTGTATATTTAGCTCGCCAAAATTGAGCGGGTTTTGATGTCACATAAAAATACATTTTCGTGTGCATTAGGAATAGAACAAAGAAATGCACTGCATTATGTTTACTTCAAATCAAAAGGAAAAATAATTAAAATGCAGGTAAAAGGGATTGCAATGCACTCCTTTTACGTCCAACTAAACATCCCACTTAGTGGACTGGTTTTGTATATGAGAAACTCTGGGTGTATTATATGAGCTCTGTTGATAGCGAGTGTAGTTTTGATTCAGGTAAGTGTGTATTGAAATTTTTATATCCTTCCTATCATTCGCTCTCTCCTACTCTTCTAAACCTCAATAATTTCATTGCCTCATGCAAAGCATGATCGAGTAGGGGACATTTAATCGGTTTACAAACTAGTCAAACCAAACGTAACCGAAATCCAAAATTAAAAAAATCGAACTAGCAAAGCTTATGGCTAAATTAATCCAAATTGAACTGAAGTATAATTCAATTTAATTGGTTTAGGGTGCATTTGAGAAAGATTATCTGATGCGGTGGCGTTTTCAAAACGCCTGAAGTCTATTTGGAAATCATGTTTCACCTGATTACTGCGAATCGTGATTCTCCCGCTATTCGCGTTTCCTTTCTTCACTTAACGATATTTGCCCCTCTCGAGCCCTAAGCGGAGCGATCCGTCTCCTTCCCTCTATCCAGAGCCCGGCGCGATCCGTCTCCTTCCTCGTTCGCCTTCCTCCCAGACGGATCCCTACGTATTCTCTTCTAAATCGTAGGAGAAATCTAGGGTTTTGGGAGCAAACAGTGTCATCGCTGCTAGGGGTGTAAACGAACCGAACACGAACGAACAAAACTAGTGTTCGTGTTCGGTTCGTTTGAAGTTCGATTTGTCCTTGTTCGGTTCGTGTTCGAAAATGTTCGTGATCTTAATGTTCGTGTTCGGTTCGATTTGTTCGAAATTAGTTTGAATTGTTCGAAATGTTTGTATTGTTTGACTTGTTCGAATTGTTCGAAATGTGCGAATCGTTCGAATCGTTTGCCTTGTTCGAATTGTTCGAAATTATTTATATTATTAATGAAATTTTTTTTTGTGCTTAGAAAAACAATATAAAAAATGCGCGTTAATGCAATAAAAAAATATAAAAGTATCTAAATCATTATATCATTTAATCATATGAATAAACATGGAGAAATATAATCGCAAATATCATCGAAGTCTCGATACAAACATCCAATTTACAGCAAATAGCCTGATATAAAATATTGAAATCTCTCTACTATTTGTCAGTATACAAGGGTAAAATAATAATTCTTGGAATCAACTTAGTCATGACACCACCAACACTCTCGATACCAAGAGTAAGAGGACCCACATCAAGCAGAAGAATATCCAGAAGAAACCCAACAAGAATGCGAGCAACCGAGCATGTTCCGTTCTTCTAAAAAGCTCGTCCGATACCCGCCTTCAGATGGATCGACCGGCGCAACATCTAGACTCCCGCTCCTTGTCCAAGCTTCGCCTACATGACCCCAAGCAATCCCACATCCGAAAAAGACATGCGTTACGAACTTAATAAATTTTTAATAAGTAATCACATCTAAAATAAGGTGCACTCAGATTTGTACAAAGCTACCAAGTTTGCATTTCAGCTAATCATAACACCTTATTCCTATGTATTTAAATATCTAACAATTACATTTTACCATTTACATTTATACCAACTAAATCTTCTTAATGACAATCAATATCACCTTTTTAATGAGTAGAACTTTGGGAATACTACAATTCAACAACCCCTGAAATGTTTATGGGTCGCTTCTCACGAAGTCGTATTCAAGAACCCTTGAGTAATTAAGATCTTTGAGAACACTGCAATTCAAAAGATACTTCAAAAAATGAAATCCAAAAAAGTATATCAGGCATGAAGTACATAAAAGATGAAATACACCTATCATTTCTCATAAAAGTACGAGTCAAATCTTTCATTTCTCATAAGAAATACCACCATTTTAACTTTTAAAAGATGAAATACACTTATCATGAATAGTTAAGGTGGTATGTATGTAAAAATTGAAGTTTAGGTGTTAGATATATAAATACATAACGTACTGAGTGGTATGCACGTAAATCTTCCTAAAAATATCTAGCAGATATCAACTAGCAAATATCTAGCAAATATCTAGCAGATATCCTTGCACAGTAGCACCAAAGGCTCTCTTTGCATGCGAAGTAGCTAGCTTAACTGGAATCGTACTCCTGCACAAATAGATTCAAAAATAAGTCACAGCAGATATCAACTAAAAGAGTAAAAAAATATTAGATGGTAATAGTTAAGCTTTAATATCCTTCTGGCAGCATCACTTGCGTCTGCAATAACAATTTCTATATCAGCCTTCAATGCAGGAGCATCATAGAAGAGAAGCAACCAAAACTGTACAGCAAATGTTGCATTATACAATAAATAGAGTAACAAATATCATGGTGAAGCAATATGAGCTTTCCCTGAGATCGATATAATAAGGCTATATTTCACCAAGATAAGCCAAGCAACTATAATAGGTTTATCTAAAGATGAGATGGTGTATATCATATCATTTTTTTGGGGCATTTACATACATAAAGCTAGATACCATCCGATGTGCATTTTATTCACAAACTCTAAGAATTTTTTTTCAAGATGTTTCTTCCTGTCAATGCAATATAATATCAAAGAAGCATTACAATCTAGAGTGTTGATGATCAACTGATCAAACTCGATAAGACTCGAAAATGGAGATTCAAAACAATAATTTAACAAAAAATAGAACAAAAGCAAGCTCATACTTTGCAATAGAGTAAGATAATACAAGGAGGGAGGGAGGTCCGACAATGATTTGAGGAGTGGAATGCTAATAGGGCAACTACTGCAGATTTGGAGCCTTGCTTGCAGTTCAAAGAAGCCTTCCATTCGATGTTTTGTATCTTCATTTTCTTGCGATTTGGGCGATTCAAAGAAGCCTTGCTTGCAGATTTGGGTTGTTATCGTGGAAGAGTTTCGATAAGCAAGGAAAGAAATGATCATCTCGCTCGCTCGCCGGGTCCTGCTCCATCAAACAAATCCTCCAATACTTGTATGGTTTAAGATTTTCAAGCACATTTACATTGTAGTCAGAATTGATAATGTTTCATAGGCTTCCAACTCCCATGTCTGAGTTCCATTCATCAACAGTTTGCCCCATTTGAAGAATAAATCCGTGAGTTTTCCTTTCTCAAATAATTTTGTAGTGCGAGCCTATCTAGCATCCTTCACGCATCAAATTACAGTAAGATTCAAATATCAAAGATGACTTAAATTTTTAATAGTCCCATACATCGTTTTTCTGATATGGAGGTTGTATGAACTACAAACAAATGCTTCCTGATGCGTTAAAAATTTCAGTAACACCCAAATCTTCTAATGCTTCACAGTTTACTTAAGAAAAAAAAGTTAAATGTAAAAAAGATGTTTCGCCTCCTGCCGCACCCTCTATGCTCTCTAAGATAAGCTAGAGCTATCGCCACCGTTTACAAGCAGTAACTACCTTCAAACTTTACAATCCCATAATGCATCGAGATTTATAAGAGACATCACCCAGTACAATATTATGAAGACCACCTCATTTTCGTAATTTGTAAAATAACACCCATGCAAAGCTTCATATTTTACAAAATAAGTAAGATGAATTACAGCATGAATGCATAATAACTTAACCACATCTTCAATGCTAGATACCGTCCGATGTGCATTTTATACACAAACTCTAAGAATTTTTTTCCAAGATGCTTCTTCCTGGCTCCTGCCAATGCAATATAATATCAAAGAAGCATTACAATCTAGAATGCGCCAGCAAAAGCAATCTCACTCCCCAAATGACGTCTCACCTAACTTACAGGAGAAACTGCCCTCTCACCGCTTGAATCGGGAGTTGCCGATTCTCTCGAAGCCAAAAATCCAAAGCTTTATTTAATCTTTTAATATACGTTACGTAAAAACTCGCAGCAAACATGTCCAGAAGCAATAAAACCCAAGCAATAAAAACCCATCTCAGAAGCCATTGAAACTGCTGGCAGCAATAAAAACCCATCTCAATTATAAACTTTTAGAGACCGCTGGCAGTAATAATAGGGGTGTCTCAAATCTTAATTAGCTCATACCACTCATGAATTTGCTTCAAAGATAATAAAATGTTTTCTTCAAAGATCCAACAAATATAATAAAGCAAAATAAAGCTAAAGTAATGTTCCAGAAACTGCCAAAAATGTTTAAAATGTCAATTTCTCCAATGTTACAGAAGAATGAATTTGCTTTAGATCATATGTCTAGAAGTTGAATATTAAGTTTTTCCTCATCAAAAATCTCTTGCTGAAAAGAAAAAATAAAGTAAATATTAATATCTTCTTTTGCGAATAAGTAAAAATGGTATAGGTCTAAAATGATATACTTAATAAAAGGATTACCGTTAATGACTTTGTATTTTGTCGATTAGCATCGAATCCAACTAGAATGCACAAATCAATGCATTAACCGCTTTAGTAGATAAACTACTTACGTTATCATCCAACACCCCACCGCCGCACTAAAAGCTCGATTCCGAGGCAACTGCATTATAGTGATTGAAAGAATATCTCGAGTCATAATCGAAAGATGGGATACTTCAACGTATTCATCTTCCACCAATCGAGCACATCAAAAGTTTCACTAGAATACACAAATAATCCCTCTTCGAGATATACTTGTAAATCCGGCTTTCGACGGCTCGACGTAACCGAAGCTACAACGAAATCTCTAAACCCAAACGTGACGTCAAAATGACTTGAGGAACTTGCAGGATCAACTCTGCATTTGAGGATCCCTCATTGTAAACATCGCAATCAACAAAGATAATCCGTATATATTTCCACACGACATCTTCAATTATTTTAAGATTTTGCCAAACCTTCCATGTGAAGTATATCTTCTGGAAAGTGTAGCTAATAAATTTTAGCTTTAATCTGGATCCAGATTGTCTGCAATGGACATAAGAATATTGCATTCCCCTAATATTTATTGAATTTGAGTTGCATACTCATAGCCATATTCCTCACGTGAAGAATCTTCCGACAACGACTCCTCAATCAAAATCTTCTTAATACGCAAAACCGCTGTAGAAAATATATTGAAGTAGGATATAAAGCTGTCGTAGATCATCTTCGTAACATTATGAAAACTCGAAAGAAATTTTTCGATTTTCTCATATTTCTCATATTTCTCCCATTCCGAATCAACATACAACCATTCGTAATTACCATCTCTAATCGCAGAAGTGATGAAAGACATCGCGATAAAGAAATGCAGTACTCTAACATATCGAAGTTGAGTTCCATCTAGCGGAAACATCAATGCAAAGCGATCTTCATGAATGTCGTAACGCCTAATTGTTTTGCTACTTCTACGAACTTATGCAATCGTGCTTCGGAGATTTTTTCGTATATTTCGTACTTCTAATGTTGTGGATGATCTCATGAACCTCCTTTAAACCATCTGTACCATTATATTTAGCGATACGTGCGCGAAGATCTTACATGGAAAAAAACCACGAAATGCAACTTTACACGTGAGTGAAAATTCGCTTTTAAGGAAGTAGCTGCGACGTCATTATTGCTTGCATTATCTTAAGTAATTGTAGATATTTTATCTTGAATCTTCCAGTCCAACAAACACTCACAAATAGCATCACAAATGTAAGTGTCTGTATGTGGAGGCTCTAACTTAATAAAATTAATAATAACCTTCTTGACCTTCCATGATTCATCGATATAATGGGCAGTCAAGCACATATACCCTATAACCGATCGGAGCGTCCAACAATCTATACTAATGACACCTCGTGTACACTCTTAAAGCGAGATTTAAGCTTCTCTTTCTCACACTCGTAAACTTTCATGCAATTTTTTTTATCGTGTTTTCGAAACACTTTGAAAGTTAGGATTTTAACATTTTTAACAAAATATTAAACCAAGTATGTTCAACCATCAAAAACGGATACTCACGTACAATTATTATTTTCGCAATCACATCTCTTATGAGTTGCTGATCATAATTTTTATACGTCATAGAAAATATGGATATCCGAATCACCCCGGACTTCTAAAGGCAAGAAGTTCAAGAACTTTTGCCTCTTGTCCGATAACTCAATTTTTCGTTGAATCTTGCTTTTATCTTAGCACAAGCTCTTAACATGCCTAAGGAGTTCCGAGATTGTACTCGTCTTTAATTTCGGGATTTTCACCCCACAACAAATGCATTGAATACGAGATACTTCAACCCCCTTAAATTCTGATTTAATATCTATAAAATGCTCCCACATACCGATTTTCTCTCTCGCCTTTCGTAGTTTGCGATTGCAAGCATTAGTGCTTCAACAATCAAATCAATAGATTGAGAAATATCAATTCCTTCTTGTGTTGCAAGAGTAATTGTTCGTCATTCGATACGTGATCGCGAACGTTCAACATTTGACTTGTAAATATCTATAGAAAAAAGTATAATAGAAATTAAAAGAACACGATGTGAAGTAAGATTTTCAAAGAAAATGAGAGTAGATCATCACAAATGCAATATAAAATTTATTGAGTTGGAACTGTAATAGGCTAATGCAATATAAAATAAAACCCTACCAACCAATTAATCTCAAGCCTATTTCTTAAGCTAATGTAAAGAAATGTTATAGGCTTTCAACCCTTACTCTTCTACTCAACTATGATTTATATATTGAAAACAAAAATTTACAACTATTAGTGCTTTTCAAACGATGGCCATGAACTTGACAATGATAGCAAAAAGTTGGGACTTTTCCAAACACAGCTTTTGACAATAACCATAAGTTCTAGATACTACTCAAATTTCTTTTTGAAAAGTACATGATATTTACATGTCAACAAACAACTCTAGCAACTAATAACATTCCTTTACATACTGTTAAAGCCATCACAAAATAAATAAAGACCATCAGCATGTAAATAAGCCTTTCAAAGCATCAAATATGACCAACTATATAAACAAATTCGCAGAATGAGGTCATGCAGCTGGAAAACTACATGCCCAAATGCCCAAGTAAATAAAAAAACCAAAATAAAATTATGCTATATCACCGCTCCCATGTAAGTTTCAAAAGAAACACATACATACCACTCAATTCTTATATATTTACCTATCTAGCTTCCAAATTTCAAAACACATGAACTATCACTTCGCTATATCAATTTCTCGACAGCTCAACTTTATAGCACAAACAATAAAAATAATCTGCTGTATTTCTGTAATCCATATTCCAAAAGATACATTCAATAATGTTCAAGCCATGGTAAAATTATAGAAGAAAACATATAGGGACTAAGGCATCCTCTTGAGACCGAATAAGCATTTTCCTTGTTTTTAAGCAAGATTAATCTGTTATAAGAAATAAGAATATACATGTGTGGATATAAGAAATCATTTAAAAGGCAATAAGATTTGTCAAAGAGTATGATGCTTAGTAGGAGGCATCAAATAAGCCAGCAAACAGAACAATCTCAACAATAACCAATGTCAAATAAAGCAGCTGATAAACCAATCCCAACCTCGTAAATGAACATTTAAAGCATCATCATTCCATGCAATAAGTATAAGACTAATTAAAATTGGCCTCTACATGTTTCATTCAAGATAGTCTTCAGTTTAATTAAATCCATCATAGATAAAGTATGAATATAAGATCATTTCTCATATAAACAACTATATTCTCGTAACCTGGAAGTATAAAAGTAGGAAATAAGATATACCGATTCACAGATTTATCAATTCAACAAGAATTGATAAATGAACTTTAAAATCCTTTTTGACTTCATTCATAAAAACTTCTTCCACAAAAACCAAACTGAAATCCTTCTTGATTATGTGCAAAGTTGTCAAGAAATCCTTACCTCTAAATCCTTCCCAGTTCAAGAACTTTGAGCAAAAGAAAAGAAGAAATCCTGAGACACAAATCTAAAAGGGAGTAGCAGGTAAAATCTCCAAATCGCAAGATACACAATAGGAGATAACAATTAATGGCTGCACAACTAGGATTACTATGGCTTCACCAATATGAGCACCGAAATATTACAGATACAAAACCAAGATAACAATGGCTTCACCAATATAAGCGAATAACAAGACATTATGCAACTATAAATAGATGTTGAACTCCATGCATCTGCTACTGCCACCACCACATCGACATTTTAAAGAAAAATTTCTTAAAGCCTACGTTCATCCGAACTATATACTAATATATCCACATTTACAAGATTTTTAATGAAATAGATTAACCATTATATATGTAGCAGCCTCCAGATTTGGAGTCTCGAAAGATGCCCGCAAAAAAAAATGTTCTCGATGCTTATTGCGCACACAAAAAGAGCAGATCTATATTCTATATGAAGATAAACAAATCTACATTAACCTAGGTTTCACTAAAAAAAAACTGAAAGAAATAAACCTAAAATGAATTTATGAAAATTTAACCTAAGAGGCAAACAAGAACTTAAACTAGAAACGTTAAAGAAAATATACTTAGAGATGAAGTAACGACGCCTCTAGCAGCCTCAAAGTGCAACCAAACAAGAATATCGAGCACCGAAGCAAGAATACCGCGATCCAACGCCGACTCTATGGAAGACAGATAGAATCGGAGATTAGAGAACAAGAACAACCATTCAAACCTAAGCTCTCGACAAGCACAAAGCCTACTCGCGGTTTCGAGGAGAAGAGAAGAGAGTCCCGTCGCTGCCGCTTCCGCAATCTTCCGAGAGAGGGGAGAGCCGAACCGTGGAGCGTGAAACAGAAATGCGGGGTTAGAATTAGGGCTTAGGGTTTTCTCCTTCAACTTTCTATATATTAGATTATTAATATATATAAATATTAATATATTATATTACTTATATAATTTATTAAATATAAATATATAATGTTTATATTACTAATAATCTAATACAGTTTATTATTATTTATAGAATTGAATTTTTTAAAATTTGATATATTTTTAGAATATATATAATATAATTTTTAATAAATAATTATTCTAAATTTTTTTATATTTCGAACAATATCGAACTGAACACGAACGAACGCGCCACTGTTCGTGTTTGGTTCGTTTAACAAATCGAACGAAAAAAATTGTTCGTGTTCGTCTCGTTTGCTTATCGAACGAATCGAACACGAACTGTTCGTGAACAACGAGCTTTTTTGACAGCCCTAGTCGCTGCTGCTCCTAACGGTGCGGGAAAGGGGCTGCTTTTCTTGTTTCCATCTGAGATTTGAGAGGGAAGTAAAGAAAGGGAGAAGAGATGTCCAGGAGCACGGTGGAGAGGCACGCGTCAATTGACGCGCAACTTAGACTGCTGGCTCCGCAAAAGGTATCTGAGGACGAGAAGCTAGTGGAATATGACGCCTTGCTATTGGATCGCTTCCTGGACATACTTCAGGAGATTCATGGAGAAGATATTAGAGAGACGGTAAGCTGAGCCCTAGCTTCTCTTTTGTGCGATTGAGATTCTACTGATTTGAGTGCGGGTTTTTTTTTTTATATAATTGATTCTAGAGTAGATCAATTCTATGCGAGATCCAGTTAAATTTACTGAATATTTTCTCCTCTCTGTCCGATTTTCCATGGATCCGAGTTTAGGGATGTTGTAGGCTTTTTGCTAAATAGAAGGATCTTCTTGCTATTCTTAGCTTGCATAAATTTGCTTTTGGAATCCAAAAACAGAAAACCCAACTAAAATAAGTGAATAATTAATTTCCCCTTCCAATCTATATCTGCAACTACGGATCCGTCTCCTTCCAGTGTATATCTGCATAATTCATTTATTTCAATAAATTATATATTTTCATATTATTTGGCAATTCATTGAATTAGGTCGTTGCAATAATACTTTTTGTATTTTGGACTTCTAGTATAATGGATATCAAGTGAATAATTCAGTGATTTGAACATTTTAATGCAAGCAAGAAATTTTTAGATACCCATTAGTGCAGGTTAGAAATCCTTATTGATGCTTGTCCACCTTAACATATTATTCAGAACAGGGGTAGAATTGTCATTTATCAACAAACAACTGCAACTCAGTTGTTTTCCAAAAGCCCAAACCAAAATGACAGACAGTATTATCCGGATCACTGTTGATCACAGATTATCGTGATAATACGCTTATCCCGATAATCCTGATAACTAGCAATTGCGCCAAACGTACCCTTAGATTAGAGCAAAACAAAATTTAGCATTTAGCCTAAAATAATTAAAAACTTAAGATTCTATTTAAAAATTAAAAAGTTCATTTCTCTTTATTATGTCTCACCATCTCTTTAAAAACTAACCTAAAGAAACATATAATATTGCTTAATTTATATTCTTTTTAAATAAATTTAATTTCCTAATCCTAATATTATTTGTTTTTGGTTTTGTTTGGTTTAATGAACATTAAAACCTAACCGAAAACTGAAAACTAAATATTAAAATTATGAGGCATTTACATACATGCTATCTTAAACTTCACTTTTTTACATTTTTATGATCCAAATCTTTCATTTCACATCAACAATAACACTATTTTAATTTTTAAATAGTGAGATGCACATTTTCATGGTGGTATGTAAAAATTTTTAAGTTTAAGTATTAGATATGTAAGCGCAGAGGAATTGAGTGGTATGTATGTAGATCTTCCTAAGATTTTTAAGGCCAAAAACCTAATTTTTATTTTAAAATCGAACCGAATCAACCGAGTGAGCTCAGTTCGTCTCGGTCTTTCAGCTTTAACCAAATAACTCACATCCCTACCATTGAGTTTCTCTTGCTTATCTAAGATGGAGATTCATGTCAAAATGATTTGCTTAATTAGCCTTTTACCTTCCTTGATTGTCAGGCCTTTTACTCTGCAAATCCTCTGCCAGTGGAGCTTCTCCCAATCATACCCATCTATGGTAGTTCTCATATCGATGGGATACAAATCCTGGAGGTTGCAGATTATCCTCTAAATGCACTGGTTTTTGTGAGCAAGAATCTGACAAAGCTTGCTCATTTAGTTGGAGAAATATGTTCCACCCTGCAGCGCCGCAATACTGTTTTTAATCTCCTGATCTCTGACTGTGGAACAAAGATGTTCTTGTTTCCTCAGGTAACTTGCTATATTCCAGGTGGATTACTCATCAGAAATTTACATATCTTACACCCAAACTTTCATATTTACATGCATTGAAATGTGTATTTGAATTGCTAAACATCTATGTAAATCTTCCATTTATTTATTTCACTTGACCCAATAACAAGTATCTTGAAATACCATTTGCTTGGCTTTTGTGTTGTTGGTCTTTATATCTACAAGATGATTGGCTATGTCAGGTCTCTTCGCCGGTGACCGGTCGTCATCTTCACGTGTGGGAATGCAGCGGCTACTTCATGTACAATAAAAGCTCGGATTTTGACGATGCCTCTGAGTCGGAGATCTCGGAGCGGCTGGCTTCCGTCTCCATCGACGGCGAGGGATTTCAGTCCCTGAAGCAGCTTTGTTGTGGCATAACAGCCATGATCTCTTGAACATTCAGTATTTGTTATTCTATGTGCTAAGATAGAATAAAAAAGGTGGACATATGTGTGCCTTGCTTTGCTGCTTGTATGTTGTTTCTGCCTGAACAATATGTGGTGTGTTATGTAAAACTGAACTTTCTGTTTGAAAAATAAGTGGAATGTTATTATATGTTATAACTCTCTCTTTTTTTAATGAATTGTTCATGTTTTGAATATTGTAATTTTTTGAAGGGAAATTTACATTCATGCCCCATTTTTCATATTAATTTATATTCATGGACATGTGCGTCGGAGATTTCGATTTCCTCAGCTGTCCCGCTGACACACCAAGCTCTGCGAAGCACAGGTGGCTCGTGTAAGTATACGTGGCATATCAATAGTACGAGGGTATGAGTACAATTGTCGATCCCTCAGGAAACGAGGAAAACTAAATTTAGAAAAAGTTCTAGCTTACGGTTGTTAGCGCTAGCCTTAAGGTTTGAATTTTTCAAAGTTTAATGCATGTTTCTATCCTAATTTTTGAAAGTGAACAAAATTTAAGTTTTAAAACAGTGCAAATAAAGTATTGTTGATTAAGGTATGTGTCAAAAGTTTCCTTTTTAAGTGGTGAAGGGATTCAAGCTCAGCAATTGATTCGACGGTAGGTGATAGGAGAAAGATCTTTCTCTATCTCCTCGAAGTCTAAGAAATATTGACGGTTCATTTCTTTATTTCCCTAAATCAAATGAAAAGTCCAATACAACTTCGCTCCTGAATCAATTCGCACGAATTCAAAAGATATATTCCTATTCCAATGACTTCGTGTGGATAACTTAATCGTTCTTTATAGATTCCTCCTGAAATCCTACAATCACTCGATCTCACAAAGTCAGTTTACCGGTATTATCTCCAATCAACTAAACAGCAGTTTTTAACCTATTTGTGCTTATAGTCTTCATTCGATAGTCCTAGCTTACAACTAGTAAAATAGAGTGGTAGTGTGGTGGAACTGGGGCACTGAGAGGGGCTATGGCTAAGCTGGATGTGGCACTTAGGGCTCTCAAAATGGCTGTTATTCGCGAACAACTCGTGTTTGGCTCGTATTGTGGGCCATGTTTAGCCCGTTCATTAAACCTGATAAGCCGAACATGAATACAATTTTTATGTTTAAATGTAAATAAGCCATAACACGAATAAATATTTGTTCGTTCGTGTTCGGCTCGAATTAGCTCAAAAAAATTATATAAAAACAAATGCTAATTTTTACTTGACATTATTAAAGACATAAATAATAATATTAATTTATATCTTTTTATATTAATTTTTTATATGTATTAAACAAATCCTAATTTTTAAAAAAATTATTTGGGTGGTATAGTTTTTAAAAATAGTATTAGATATGTAAATTTATAGGATACTTATTATCCCCAAGTACTAGGAGAGAGAATAGTGATATGCGTCAAATATATTTTATAGCTGCTGCTAACTTCTTATGTTATAATATGTAATAATTAATTGAAGTTTTAAATTATACAGATAGATTATTTCGTTCGTATCAAAAATATCGATCAGTGCAACTGTCGTCTCGATATACATAAGACTTAATCACTATTCCGTCCAGTCGTAGAAGATGATATTATTTTGTAAACATCATTTTATGATAATATTTTAATGTTAAAAATATTATAAATTTAATTTATTGTTAGTTAATTCAATATTTATGTATATTTTTTGTTAATTTAATATTATTTAAATATTAATTAATGTAATATAAATTTATAATTTAGTTATAATAATAATTGATGCGTGCTGTAAAATTATAGCCATAGAAGAATGTATTTATCGTCTCAGCTATTGATCGAACTCAACACACAACAACGTATTTAAAAAGAAAACAAACAAGTAACGATCTAAAAGCTTTCTACGTAAAACTCCGTAGTTGTAAAAACCACGTAGCGCTTAATCTAGTGGAGATCCGAGATTGACTACGATTACAAAAATCCATTGTCTCATATACAATAAATAGTGATTATATTATTCAGATTATAATTATAATGTCGTTTGACATCGTCAAGTTGCTGAGTCAGATTGATCATGACGGCTATAGCGCGTGATTGACGACGAGATACTGTAAAGTAAACATAGGTCAATGATGGTTGACAACGGAGATCGATCATAGTTGCGACGGTAGGTGATGGTTGATAAAGGTCGGCGGTGATCAATGGAGGTCGGCAGTAGTCGAAGGAGGCTCGTGCCGATTGGTCGACGACGGTCGGCTGGAGACTTGCTCGCTCAACTGCCATCGCTCAGACTTTTTAAGCTTCAACCCCCTTCATGTGAAGGTTTGAGGTATATTTATAGTGTTTTGGGTTCAATTAATGCAGCGATTTTGATCGAATGGTCTAGAGGGCTTCCCTTAATCAGACGGTGTTTAAGAGGCATTTGATGGCCTTGGTGATGTCAGAATTGAGTGATTTTGGGCTCGTTGGATTTGTCTTGTCAAGACGCTCGATTTAAATATAGACTTGTTGGTGTCGACATTTGTTTGACCTTTCAATGTATCTAAAATTCTTTTAAGAATGATTTAATGACTTGATCCCGGCTTGATTTGATTCGTATTAGATTAGTTTTTATACCATTATGTCCGTCTCATAGAGCCGATCAATTTGACTATAAGCCATAAAATCGTAGTCTCAACGACTTTTTATCGAGATTCGAACGTTTTCGTTAAAAGATTGAATTGAGATTCATGTCATGCCTCGAGAATCATGCCGGATGATAAAAAATTTTTTTGGTGCCGTATTTTAGATAATATATATTAATATTTAAATGAATTTGAAGATTATATATTATATATTAATAAATTAAATTTTTATAATAATTTAATGAAGGGGCTAGGTGGGGTGATGTCGTTTTACATAAAATTGCTCATAATTAAATTAATTTATTTACTCGCCCCTCCCCCAAATTCAATTTATAAATGTGCTAATTTCTATAATTTGGGCAAGGAAAAACCACTTTTAGTCCCACATCGGGATTTTAGACTGAAAATTTTTTATATTTCTCTCTAAAAGGAAGGCTTAATCTGCTTGATTGTAACCATGAAATTTCAGAGCAATAAAAGCAGAGATTTCAATATGAATTTGTTTATGCTTTTAAAAAATATTTAACTAAGTAGAAAACAGATATAAGCCGCTAAAAGAAAAAAAAATAAGAGAATAGGTTCTCATTTGGTTTGTAGAGGCTTAATTTATAAGTTGTTTTCGTGTAATTTTGAACGAACCAAACCTTAGCTAGCTCAAGCTCCGATTGGGTGACACTAAGGGCTCATTTACGGCAGTTTATAAGTGCGGTAGAGTTTTTAAAAATGTCCTTTAACTGTTTGGTTCGCACGTTATTGAAAAGTCTGTCGTCGTTGTCAATTTTTTATACTAAACGTAGACTGCGGGTCAATCGCCAGCAATTACCTCGCCGTCGCGCTTTTGGTGATAAACTGTCGCCTTATTCGAAACGCACAAGCCTACTCCCAAACAGTATCCTAAATTTCT
>CM040435.1:5544032-5703159 GCA_022702705.1 Papilionanthe hookeriana x Papilionanthe teres
ATCATCTCTACAGAACAACTAGAAAATAAATACCTATTGCAAGACCAAAATAAAGAAAAGACAAACTCAAAAACAGAACAACTAGAAAATAAATAAATATGAAAACAAAAAATAAAGAAAGTAAATAAAAACTAATAATAACTGCTACAGTAATTAGCCTAATAAATAGGCTAATAATTCTAATACCCTCGCTTAAATATCCATCATATTCAACTTGGATTTAAAGTCCTCAAACAATGGCCTAGGAGGATTCTGTGCAAGTAGATTTGCTAATTGACCATTGGATGAGACAAATGAAATACAAATCTTCCCTGAATCGAGCTTCTCTTTAAACAAGTGTGTGTTAATCTCTATATGTTTGGTTCGATCATGTTAGACCAGCTAGTGGGAAATGTTGATGGCGGCTTTATTATTACAGAACAGCTGCAGAGGAGCAGACCGGCACACGTAATTCACAGAGCATGATGCATAACCAAAGAGCTTCATAGAAACCCAAAGGCATTTAGCGAAATTCAACTTCAGTCCTGTTTCGAGCCTCAGCCGATTGTTTTTAGTTTTTTTTCACGTGATAAGATATCCCCACACGAATGAGCAATATCCAGAGGTAAATCGCCGATCAAGAACAAATGCGGACCCGGCCCAATCCGCGTTCGTATGAACGAAAGGTGTGGCGCAAGAAACACAACTTGACCCCAGTGTGCTTTTTAAGGAGTGAAGGATCCTGTGGACAGCTCATAAATAGTAATCATAGGGATCATGTATGATTGACTCGCAATACCTACTGCATTGCAAATGTCGGGGTGAGTATGGACGAGATAAATGAGTTTCCCCGCAAGGCATTGGTAGTGAGACTTGTTCAATGGAATAGCATTGAAAACAACAGCTCTCATTTGGATTCATTGTGACCGCCACTGGTTTGCAAAAGAGAAGGTTATTATATATTAATAGATCAAGCATATACTTGCGCTGAAACAGGCAAATGCCCCGAGATGATCGAGCAACTTTCACGCCTAAGAAGTACCGGAACGACCGCAAATCCTTCATTTCAAATGAAGTAGCAAGAAATACTTTTAGAGACTCCAATGCTGGTAGATCATCACAAGTGAGTACAACATCGTCGACAAAGGTGATAAAATAGCAATTTGGCTACTGCAAGTATGTCGAAAGAAGAGAGTATGATCTGATTGAGTTTGATAAAATCTATGGCCCACTACCACCTTTGTGAATTTGTCAAATCAGGCCCTTGTGAATTACTTCAGTCCATAGAGGGACTTCTGCAGTAGGCACTTGTTCCCTGGAAAAAGTGGAGTCAAAGCTTGGAGGAGGCACATGAACACGTTCTCTGTGAGATCCTCATTTAGGAAAATATTCTTGACATCAAGTTGGAGCAAATACCAATCTAAATTCACAACAAAGGATAGCAGGACATGAATGGTGTTTTTAATTTAGCAATTGAAGCAAATCTCTCCTCATAATCAACTCCGTATGTTTGTGAGTAGTCTTTCGCGACCAACAGTGCCTTGTTGCGTTCAAAAGATTCATCGAAGTTAAACATGGTGCTAATGATCCAACGGTAACCCACTGCTTTCTTATCTGGAAGAAGATCGACATCTCACGTCTGATTTCGATGAAGGACATTTATCTCATCCATGCCAACAGCTCTCCGCGAGGGGTCAGCTAATGCTGCATCAATAGTGATGGAAGGTGATGATTCGATAGGGCAGTAACAAACACTTTTAAGGTCGGCAATACAATATGGAAAAAGATATATTTTGCCATGGAATAAAAAGAGATTGTCTGATCACATACCTCAATAGGAGAACTCACCTCTTCATCTGGAGTATGGTTACTATTGGGGTTGTTGCCCAGAATGGATTCCAAGTCCTGTAAAAACGTAGCAGGATCCAGAGTAGGAACATCGAGACGAGTGTGAGGCGTATAAACACAGGGAGAAGGTTATGATTGTCTGGTACGTGGCTGATCCAAATAAATGACTCCATTGATATACTAGAAATATCCACAGAAGTCGGATAAGGAACAATGTCCAAGAAATCTAACTCCCCCTAACATGAGGCAGTAATGGAAAAGTGGGGACACATTCAAAGAATGAGACATCGACACTCACATAAAGTTTATTTGTGATGGGATCAAGACACTGATAGCCTTTTTGAACGGCAGAGTATTCTTTTTATTGACTTTGAAACAAGCTTTACTACGATTAAGTGCAGTGTTCTGAACAAAAATCGTGCACCAAAAAAATTTGGGATCAAGGGTGGTGAAGAATTAAGTGGCACGAAAACATGACATCAATATGGCTAATGAAGTTCTGAAGTTATGAATTTTTGTCAGGACTCCATTGATGCGATAATTGGCAGTAAGAACATCATTCCAAAATTTTTTCAGGACTTAGATTAAAACATAATGGAGTGAAGTACTTCGAGAAGTAGTTGGTTTTTTTGTCTCAGCTACCCCATATTGTTGAAAAGTGTTCGTGCCCTTGCCAAAAATTCACCTAATATAGAGTTAAAAATTCACGATCATTATTAGTTCGAAAAACTTTAATTGACGTTTTGAATTATGCCAAGCTAGAGTGAAAGAATTTTAAGGTGGCAGCAACTTCATATTTATCTTTTAAGATATAGTTTCACGTAATTCGAGCGTGATCATCAATCAAAGTAAGGAACTACCATTTATTCGTGTAGCAAGGAGTGCGTGCGAGAGGGTCCTCATAAATCATTGTAAACAAGTGAAAAAAAGTACGGAAGACGTATAGGAGTGGCGTGGATATTGAATATAATAATGTTTAGCTAATTAACAAATTTGACATTAAAACTAATAAGATTTTTACTAGTAAACATCAAAGGATACAATTGTTTTAAATATTGAAAACTACGATGACCCAAATGACAATGTAACAACTTAATAGGCATTTGGCGGATCTATAAAAATTGCAACTACAGGAAGACATGTCTCCGTTCTACGTATCTTTCTCTTGGAAGTAAAGCTCGGCAACCCTCTTAGTAATTCTAATCATCCTCCCCGAACGACGACAAAAAAAACACAAATATTAGGAAAATATGAGTCACGCAATCAATGTCATGTGCCAACTTACTGATAGATAAAAAATTACACTTCAACAAAAATACATGTAACACAGATTCCAGAGTTAAACTGGTTGTTAATACAACCATATACCAGCAATGAAATTACATGAGTCATTAACAATCTTAATTGTATCTTTTTTTTAGCAATAATATGTCAAGAAAGCTTGAGAATATTCAGTCATGTGGTATGTAGTACCTAATTCAATGATTTATTGACTAGAATAGACAAATAAGGTGAGCTTTATAAAAATGGTACCTTGAAGGATTTGGGAGCTGGATGGGCCAGAAGAGAGTTGACTGGATCAAAGTAGCTTAATTAATTGTTTCATCTGACCCTTAAGAGAGGTTGGTAATTCTAGAGTGTTCAAAGTTTGTCATGTCGTAACAAATTCAGATATCATTGTGAGACCCTTAGCGGAGGAGGATTTGACTAAATGTTTGTTTGTCGATTTACCGTGGAGTTTCCAAACCTTGCCACAGGTATAGTTAGGTTTGTGACAATAGTCACAGTTGAAGCCAGTGGCTCAAGATTGCATGTAGGAGTTTTGAGTACTATTAGTGACTAAGGCATCGAGCATGACAAGTCTCCAACTTTCTTCGCTCCGCAGCTCTGTGAATGCAGCGCGAGCGCAAGGAAGGGGATCTAGGCCAACAATATGGCCCCAGACTTCATCAAGGTCTTTGTTAACGCCAGACAAAAATTGGAGCACGCTGTCTTTTTTTAAAATTTTTTGAAAGAGGGAAAGACCTACCAGAGAGTACCACAAATAGCCATCGTAAAAATCGCATTTCATCCATAAGGCTACCAAATCATTGTAGTGGGTCATGGCCCTCGATCTTTGTTTTGCCTCGCGGATCTTCTTGAAAATCACATAAAATTGGTTGTAGTTCCATAAATCCGAGTAGGTACCTCGAACTGTAGTCCATAGAGCACTTACAGAAGGAATAAACATGTACGAAACGACAAGTCGTAGTCTTTATGGAGTTAATCAACCACGATATGACCATGAAATTCTTCACTTTCCACGCTCCACGCGTCGAGTCAGTTTTCAAAGATTCAAGAATCATGCCTGTGAGACAGCGAATTTTCTGCGTCCTTTGACGAACAAGGACACAGCTTGGGACCATTGGAGAAAATTCAAATCATTCAATTTATGGATGGTAATTAGGAAGTTCATGATGTTTTACGATCCTCTAGTCTACGAAGGAATAAAGGTCGTTGTTGATCCTCTAGTGGACTGAAGCACCTCGTCGGAAGGAGGCTCGGTGGTGGAGTCCCCCATGATTCCAAATGAGCCAAAAAAAAGGTTGGGATTCGAGACATCAAAGGATTCCTACTACCGGAGGAAGAACCAACAAGAGATCAGCGATTGGACCTCAAGTAAACCAGCACGAATATAGCGAAAAACTGCAAGAAATCTACATAAGACCTGCAGAGCAGAAGAAGGGTTCAACGACAAAGGAGAAATGTCGAAAATCTACAAGAGTGAGAGATGACAGATGTGAGGTGCCCGGAAAAAAAAAAAAAAAAAAAAAACAGCATAAAACCTGCCGGAAATCTGCAGGCAAACCTACCGGATAGCTGCAGCTTTGATCCTAGGTAGTGTCGGCTGCAAGGTAGATGCCCCGACAACAACAAGGGTTAGATCTTAGGCTCTGATACCATGTAGAAATTTGAGAGTAGAACGTGATACTTTCATTGATTAGAAAAAGTGTTATAAATACATATTACAAGACCCAAATAAAAGGAAAGACGTGACTTCAGAAATAGACCAACTACAAAATATGTAAATATGAAAACGGAAAATAAAGAAAATAAATAAAAACTATTAATAAATGCAGCAGTAATTAGCCTAATAATTAGGCTAATAATTCTAGTAATCTCAATATTATGTTTTATGCTATAGCCCGCCATAAATACATGCACCAAATAACATTGCAAAGATAGTTAGAGCGATAACAAACAACAACTATAGAACAACATGATGAGATATCTGAAACTAATACATAGTATCTAGTTGTCACATTGTTATGCCACATAACTAGATCACGTTAAAAAATATAAGAACGCAATAGAAGAACAAACGGAAAATTTACCGTTCCCATCTTATTATCCCCTAACTTGGTTTGCAGCCACTGAGGTGAAAGAGGCTTAGAATTGTCATATCCATGCATATCTGCAATATAGAAAAAAGAGGTGAAATAGAGATGTCGCATGTTGGTAAGGAACCAAATTGCATTTAGATACGTTCACGAAGCAATTATGTGAATAACATAGAATAAAATATTAGCATCACCATATAGAGAAAGCACGAGATCATTCAACAAAGAAGAACGTTACCCTTCAATCAACATTTTTTTTTTCACATAGATTTCTTATTTATATTCCCATGCTTTACCACTTCAAGTCACAAAATCGAAAAAGAGAACTAATCTACTAAAAGGTGAATTGTCAAGACGGCGAATCAAATGTGGAGTGAGCTGTGTCCTTCAAAAGAATAGCCCAACCATCCTTGATATAAAGGCAGCCAATTCATCTAACAAAGAAACCTCACTGTATCACAAATGACTGACAATAGGAGCCCCATAAGCTAACATTTGGATTATTACAATTTGAGTAACAGAAGAACTCATTATCAAACATTTAGTTAGCAAAGCAAAAAAATGTCAACATGATCTGCTTACCTGCGCAGAAAGAAAAACACCTACACAAACATCTACTAACATTGTTTAGTGTATTAACTTAATGGAGTGTATTCTCAGTTTCTCACGGTGTACGAATTTCACCAAACATAGGCAGATCCATGAACGTACCTCAGACATATTTCAGCGTATTAAAGCTGCCATTCCCCATTGAAACACTCAAACTGATCAAACCACTGAAAAAAACATAACTATCAGAATTCAGAATGCCAGTTTTCCTCACCGAGCCAGCCGATCCTTCTCTGCTAATAACATTACTTTGTTTGGGAAATTTAAATGCAGGCCACACAACTCTAATGTATTTACATATCAAACACCTAAAGTTTGATATTTACACATATAAGACCTTGGTGTAGTAAACCAATGCATAAAAAAAATAGAGAATTTTACTTTTAAAAAGATAGCAAAACTGTTATTTTTTTATATGATGTTAAAGATTTCAGTGGCATGCACGTAAAAATATGAGTGTTTAGGAGCTAGGTGTGTAAATACATAGTAATTATGTTGTATGTATGTGAATGCCCCTACAATTTTATCAGCCAAATATAAAAAGGGTTGTCAAAAAAGCTCATTGTTCACGAGCAGCTCGTGTTCGGCTCGTTCTTTAATTACCTTTTAAGCTAGAATTATAAGCGAGCTGAATACAAACAACTCTTTTTGTTCGCTTGTGTTTGGCTCGTTTTAACTCAAAATAAAAATATATATAATAATATATTATATATATTATTTACATAATAATATATAATATATATTATTTATATGATAAGATATTATATATATTTATATCTAAGTTTAAGTCATGCAAGCTCGTGTGGTAATGTGGTTATGTGTCTTCTTTTACATAGATTTGGTCCATATTCAAATCCAACATCCTACATCTATTTTTTTCCAATTAATTTTAATGAGCCAATTTTGAGCTGAACACGAACAAGAACATTTAAATCAAGTCGAACAATAACACACTGTTCACGAGCTAATTTTGAACACGAGCTGATCTCGGATACGAGCAATTTAGAGTGAGCCGAACACGAGCTAAGCTTGAGCTCGCTCAAGCTCTGTGCGTTTACAGCCCTTAATATAATGATTTCAAGACAGAAGTCAATTGGACAATTGTCTAACCTATTAAATGTAGCCTAAATCTGAATCATATAACTACCTTCTTTTCACAGGGTGTACTGAATGCATCTATGATGAGGAATAAAGTTTCATGTCGTGCCATTTGACATCGTGTTAGTTGCATATAAGCAAATAATTTTGCATTGACATGACATAGTTGTGAATAATAAATTCCATGGAGATCCTCAAACTCTGCTCATAATATGCATTGTTTTCATCAAACATAAAAGGGCTTAAATTATAAGACAAAACTTCCATGCTTGAATCTTATAAGAGAAATTTCGTACTTTAGTTTTTTACCCAGCCAAACCAGCCATTTATATTAAGTTGATTTCCTCCTCATAGGTTGAAAGACCTATTGCAATAACACATTCACAAAATCCAGATTCTCAATCTACCTTAATCATCAATCGAATAAATACGGAAAAATTCATATTAGAGTGGCCAAACTAACAACCATAGTGACATGGGTATCTGGGGCAGGATTCCACAGACGCATGCGTCAATCTACATGGAAACAACTCCGTCCCTGACCTGGACAGAACAGATTCATACTTTGGGATAGCCAACCAGCCCTCCAAGCTAGAGAACTACAGCCCAATTTAAGTGGGATCACTCCTAGTTATCTAGAGCATATATATTTTGCTTTAGTAGTGTTTAGGTTGGCAATTTTTCATGTGTTTGTATCGGGATAACCGTCAGCATCTCTCTTTGCCATTATAGGATTGTACAGGGTCTGAGTGGTGCTTCGGCTATATCTCAATCTCGAGATGGAGATTCCTTGCCTCCTTGTATCGCTCCCTGCCTCCTTCCCATGTAGCCACCGCAACCTTTGTTATTTTACGGCAATATCCCATAGTCCAACCAATTGTCACCGCTACCACTGCCCGGACAACCATCATTTTGTTGTTATGAACCCCCCCCCCCAACCTGTGTTGTTGCCATCCTCCTCCCTTGACGTTATCGCCGCCCCCAAACCGCAATTCCTTGTTGCTTTCCCGAAGTCCAACCACCTTTCCTTATTGCAGCCGCGCAAGACAGCCATCCTTGTTTTTCTTGCAATTCGCCATCAACCCGAGTACCTACCTCACCTTTCCAACCCACCTAGCAAACACTCGTCCATCCTAGATCCAGCCTGTCTCATGTCGTGTCAGATTTCTGTTGTTTTGGTGTAATTTTCTATTTGAAAGTGCTAATAATATTTGTTTTTTATTATTATTAGGTTACTCCGATATCATTTGGTATCATAACTAGTCTAATTTTAGGGTTACAAAAATCAGCCCAAAAAAAATTTCCCTACTCAAAACCACCTCTATACACCCCTCACCCCCTCTAGGCCAAAACCAAAAACATGCCACCGCGGAGATAAGTGTCAGACGTCGTTCAGTAACTTAACTAGAAAGAGGTGGGGCGGGAACTCCGCCAACTTCAACAAAGACTTGCAGAAATTGAGGAAAGAACCCAATAAAAGGTCACCATTGATCATGATAGCAAGATTAGAGGAGAGACAAAAATCCGAACCCTTTTTGTAGGAATGATTCCAGAGACGATGACAGTAGGCCGCGATGCTTTTGCATTCAGTATTAGAGGAGGTTGAGAGATGAAGTAACTGTTAGAGAATAGAGAGACATAGGGTATGTTTGGGGCAACTGCAGTTTATTAAAAAATAGTTATGAAACTGTTGAAAAATAATCTGAAGTCCAAAAAGCTGCAGTAGCAATTACTTTTTTAAAAAAAAAAAATCAAACTGCAGCTAGAAAGTTGCCAACGGATCAAGCCAGGACGGGTGAGAAAATTGTTAACCTCACATTTGATCGAGGTTTGGTTTTCCCTCTTTAATAGCCTAAGGTCTAGCCGTAGGACTTCCCCGTCGACTATTCCTAGAAGACTAGAAGCGGAACCCTCACACTTAGAAATTTTGAACCCCTCTTTGCTCAACCTGTAGCTCCACATACTGATTCTGATCTCTAGCATGTAGCAGGTAGGATCGATATGTGGTAGCTCGAGAGGAGTCCCCATAGGACTACCTCACTTTAGGGTTGGTTGACCACGGGCGTCGTTCTGGAGCTAGTTCGCTCGCCGTCGCTCCCTTTTCCCACCGAGCCGATTTGAAATCACTTCGAGCCTTTTCTAAACCCCTTTTGGCGACCACCTACACCATTCTGATCGATCGAACTCGAGTCAAAATTTGTGACGAGATCGAATTTCGATGCGATTTTGACTCGACTGTCGACTAGGTTGCCCAGACGACATCAGACGACGAAACGGACTGCGCCGATGCGTTCGGAACGTCGATTTTACCTAAAATGGATGTTAACTTTACGACGACAGCCTATCGGGGGCGAGAGTTGTGATTTAGGGCTTAATTTTAATAAAAATAATATATATATATATATATATATATATTAAACCTATTAACTAACAGTGCGTTTGGAACAGCTTAATGGGTGCGGTGGCGGTATGAAAAAGCGGGCTTGGTGTTTGAAAAATACGTTCGGCGCCAGATTATTACCACTGCAATAACGCGCGGCGAAAATTTCTAAAGAAAAGGATAAGCGGAGCTACAGGCGTGTCTCGTGCATCCAGATCGCGCTATCCTCTGAAATCCCCACTCTCGCCCTCAGTCGCAAGTCGCGGTTCCTCCTTGTTCCATCGCAGTCGCCGTCCCTCGTTCACTCTGATCTCAAGCAGTCGTTCCATCGCAGCCGTCCGTCGTTCGCAAGACTAAACTCCCGCTGTTGTTGAAGGTCGCCTCCAGATCCATCGACTTGGCAAGATCTACCTCGATCAATCTTAAAGTCTCGCACTCGCTTTCAGCGTCGTCGCCCGCCGTTGAGTCGTTCGGTGACGCCAAACGCACGTTATCCTTTGATTGCGTTCAATCGATCTCCCACGCTCACCTTTTCTCTACTGCAAGTACTGGAGGTTCGTCTGCATTTGTCTTCGTCTTCGTCTTCGTCTTCGTCTTAGGCTAGAGGTACCCTCGCTCCTCTTATAAGCACGAACCGAACTCTCCTGCTCGTTTCATCTCCTCCTCTTCGTTTCCCTTCTCCATTTCTCTAAAATAAAACGAAACAGTAGGCTTCAAATTCCCAAACGATACACACAACGAAGGTAATTTTGTGAAATTTATTCATTAGAAGCAAGTCAGATGTTCAGTGGCAACACAAAGGTAATTTTGCAGACTTAAGAGTATAATTTTAATTGAAATGATTCTGTGAAATTTTTTGAAATAGAATTTGGTTTTTTGTCCTAACTTTTTTGTATATGATTATAAGATTATCTTGTTTTATCCTTTTGGCTCTGCATTTTGCAAAATATTTGATTTTATCCTCTTTGCAATTCTTTTGTGTGTTTTCATTAACTGAAGCTTAATTTAAGGAGAAACGTGTTGCACATTTGAAGTGAATGTTAAGCTGGCAAAATCTTGATCTGAATATTTGCCATCAAATTGAGTATCATGCCTTGTTATGACGTTAATTATTTTGGCTATTGGTTATCATTTTTGTTTGAGATATTCTTATAATGCATTGATGTATTGCTTGGTCATTTGCAAATTTTTCTTGTTGAGATTTTAGTTATTTTTTGTTTTAATCAAATTTCAGAACTTAAGAATATATAAATTGTCTTCTATTCCACTTTAATTTTAGTCCTCATTCTGCTCATCAACTTGTTTTTGGATTCATTAATCAGTTATTTACAAAGTTGTGGATAAGCTTCGTACAGTTAAGTTAAACTTACAAGTCGTGAGGTAGTCTTCGAGAAAGCTTTCAATCAAGGCTTCCTTAAATATTGGAAGCTAAGCTAGTGTTGAATGGGTAGGAGTTCTATCATAGTGATTAGGAATTCCTTGGAGATAGAAAATTTGTGAGCATCAATGTGGTTGTGTGGATATGTAGAAAAGGCAAGGCAATGTTTAGGGTGCTGCCTTGGCTTGTTTAGGGTTAGGTTATATGTTTTGGAAGAGCTTTAGAAAATTGGGGTCATTTATAAAATTGTTAAATTTGAAATAAGATTTTATATCTAAATAAAATTTTATTAATAAAGAGGAAAGATAAATTGTTATTTTTCTACAAACAATGCAGATATAATTTGTTTTAAACCGCATAGAACCAAACAAATTTCAACGAACTTATTCATTTCGAAGGCATAAGAGTTATTTATCAATAAACGTACAGAATCGCCTATTTTCCAAACGTTCAAACCAAACAGACAGACAGCTTATTCGAATCAGCTGTTTATCAGCAGATTATGAGAATAAACAGCTTATCTGAATAAGCTGAATAAGCTACAGCTGTCGCAAACAAACCCTAAATCTCAGCCCTAAAACTCATCTCTCCCGCTCGATTGACCTCGCCCATCCCGCACGAGCACGAAGGAAGCTTCCTCGAGCCTTCTCCCGCGCTCGAGCAGGACGCCTCTTTGCAGCCGTCTCCTCCTCAACTCGAACGAAGTCGCTACCATCTCCTGTTCAAACTTTCTCTCTGACGCGAGCGTTATCCCTGCAGCATTTTCCTGCGCAAGTGTTATCTCCAGCAGCATTTCCCGCGCGAGCAAGTGGCCCGATCCTCCTTGCAGCATTTTCCTCCATCTCCCCGTACCTTCCCCGATCCTACTTAATTCTACAAGTAAGGAGCGGCACTCCCTTCCCTCCACTGCCTATAAAAAACCCATTTGGGGTGACATTTGGTGGCCCGAATTTTCTTCTTGGAAGAGGGGAAGTGATGTTGGATTGGTGCCTGAGTTCTTGCTTTTACTTGTGTGCTCTCCATTGTCTAGTAACCTTTCTCCTCCCCTCTTCTGTTCGGTTTGGCACAGGGAAGCCGTAACTTCTGCTGTTGGCTTGGCTTTCCTTGTTTACTGTCTCAGCTGGGCATTTATGTGCTAAGGAATGCTTTATCTAGTTGCATAAGTGATGATTCTTCACTCCCCCTCTTCAGTGGCATGCTAGTATGTTCTTATATAAAAGTTTGAGTGGTTTTTATTACTTGAAGTATGTGTAGAAGTGGAGGTATGGCATGATATTAATTCCTTTATTTTCTCTATTTGTTTAACATGGTAGAGGTGTAGCATGGCATTAGCTCCTCTTTTCTTTTGTTTAAAGCAAGTTGAGATTGATTAAAACATGATTTTGAGGCAAAGTTGGCCTCTCTTGCAAGCATATGGAGGGCTTGGTTTCAATGCTTTAAGCTTTATTTGTTTCAAAAAGAGGGGGGGTACATGCTATAATGGATTGAAAAGGAATGCTATGTTGGTTCTTATTTAAAGCATGTGTTAGTTTCTTATTTTTGATATATTGAAAGCATAATTTTGAGGCAAATTTTGACTCCTCTTGCAAGCATGTTGAGATGGATATTAGGATGTTCCTTGCTTACTTTGGCTTGGTACGAATTATGGAAGGATTTACCTAGTTTCGTTTAACATGCATGTTGGGCTCATCTCTTGCTCCTAGCTTTTCCTTGCTAAAAGGCATGTTAGGGAGAAGTTTACTTTGATGTTGAGAAAGTTCTATGCTTGTTCCTACGTGAAACATATGGTGGCTCTATATTTTGATATATTAAACATGTTGAGATGCTTATTTTAGCCTCATGTTTGGTTTGGTTTCAATCTTATTGTGGCTCATTTTAACTTCATTTGGGGGCTCGGTTGCCTTGCTTTAGCTCCTATTCGAGAGCCTGTTTTGGTGGCCTAGATTTACTCTTATATAGGGTTCAGTTTTATGCCTTGTACTGACTCGGTTTTACCCTTGTTGTGGTTTCCTTCTTTGGTTTTGTGTTGGGTCGGTTTTAGCCTTATGCTTGGCTCAGCTTCAATCATGTGGTAGCTACAGCCTTGCCCTCATGCTTGGCTCGGTTTCACTTTATTTGATTGCTTAACTTGATTATGGAGTTCACTTTATTTGATGGCTTAACTTGATTATGGAGGGGAGTGATTAAGCGCTATATTTGAGGCATCATTCCTATGTTTTACTTGGTGGAATTGGAGCTGAATTGGTATTTTATAGGAGCTCGTACATTCACTTTCTTATGCGTTAAATGCTAAATTCGGAGCAGCCCTCCTTTTGTACCTTGTGTTTATACCTTGGCCGTGAGCTTTAATGTGGTGGTTTGTGGCATGGTGGTCTCACCTCTTGCTACCTTTACCCGTGAGTTGTTTGTGATGATTTTGAGCTCCCTTTGGTTTGCTTGTGGGGAGGTATCGAGAACCATATTTGGGACAACCCGTCCATGCTTTATTTGATGAAATTGGAGTTGAGCTGATTTTTTTTAGAGAAGCTTGTCCATTTACTTTCTTATGTATTGAAAACCTGGTGTCGGGATGACCTTCCTGTTTCTGTTACCTTGGTCACGAGCCTGTAGGTGGTCCTATTTGGAGATCTGTGTTTCAAAAGCTGTCAGTTAATTTGAGATTTGGAAAATCTGGATTTTAGCACGGGTTTGGAGATTTTAGTAGCGGGTTTCCCCGAGTCATTTCTTTCTTGTTTAATTTACGAGGTTTTAAGATTTCTTCTTTTAAAATTTTTTTTGGTCTGAATGGAAGAGTCTTTCGGTCGACCCAGTTATGCAAAAGTGAGAAAATGATATCCTTGGGATTGATTCAAGGATCTTGGGCTTTGTTTTCAGTGTTCTGCTCTTACTTATTTTAGGGGCGTTTTAGACTAACCCTACTTCCGCTTTGGCCCTTCTCGGATTGGGAGGTGGGTTAATCTCCTTTCCTTCCCCTTTCTGTTGATTGACATGTTTTCCCCCGCTTCACTCGGAGTTGTTTTCGTTTTGTTTTGGGGCAGTGACGGTGTTGATGATAAAGGCACACCGGTGGTAGAGTGGAATGATATCCCATCCTACGACACCAGGACCCGCTCCAGGGCCCCGGTGAACCGTAGGATGACGGTATCATTCACCGCTATAAGGCAAGCGGGGCACCCGTACCTTCTTAGGATTGCTAGTGATCCTACACCCGACGAAGTGATCAACTCGTGGACAACTCTAATTTTCAAAATCTGATAAGAACATGACACTACATTTTACAATAAAAACATATTTTCACTACAACCAAAACATCGACATAAACTCTCTTTTGTATGCCTGAAATCCACGTGCATGCTAAAAAAATAAATTTTAAAACTATATTATAAATTTAGTTGTCCACTTATTGATTATCAGTCTTAGGTTGAGGAACACCCTCCTGAGTTAGGTTTAGTAGAACACCCTTCTAGCTGGGTAGCGGGTTCTATACACTCGGGTGATCGAGTAGCCTTCGACGACCCTCCAGCATTACTACATAGTTTCTGAGCTTAGCCCCGACCCGAGTGCTTGCGGTTTTCTTTGGATTTTCGTATGATTTCGATGAAGCACTCGTGATCCATTTTCCGGGACTTTCCCAAGGTTTTGATGATTTTATTTTGATCTTCATTTATTCTCCGAGTTTTCTACCGTGAGTCATTCGCCGTCTTTTTTCGGGTTTTCTAGACGATGTTTCCTTTTCTGCTTGTCTTACATTTCATGACGCATTTCAGCCTGCTACATTTAAGAAAATAACGGATCTCCTAGGTATACATGTATGTTTATATTTACAGCGTGTTATTATCCGTACCTGCTAGTGTTCTTTTTAGCACGTTGTATCATACTCTACTGCATGCTTTACTGTTTTCATGTGCTATAAACCCTGTTATACACGGTACAACATTTAAACATACTTGCATAGGATGTTTAGGAGAACTCAACCATAGGGCCACATGATTTGACATTATGACTTACCTTAGAAAACTTAACCTCGTCACGGCAAGGAGCTTGGAACAAGCGCGGTGGAAAGCACGGCCATCTTCAACGGCAAAACATGTCTGCACCAACTAGACCATTCCTTAGTGATTAAACAACAATTCATAGGATTTCGAGAATGTTCGTCTAGTGCAACATAAATCTTCTGTCTCTTTTTGGGCCTTTGTATAGCTCTGTTGTACAATATAAGCCCCAACTTATTTTAAGATTCCCCCGCTTTCTGTTGATTGACATGTTTCCCCCGCTTCACTCGGAGTTGTTTTCGTTTTGTTTTGGGGCAGTGACGGTGTTGATGATAAAGGCACACCGGTAGTAGAGTGGAATGATATCTCATCCTACGACACCAGGACCCGCTCTAGGGCCCCGGTGAACCGTAGGATGACGGTATCATTCACCGCTATAAGGCAAGCGGGGCACCCGTACCTTCTTAGGATTGCTAGTGATCCTACACCCGACGAAGTGATCAACTCGTGAACAATTCTAATTTTCAAAATCTGATAAGAACATGACACTACATTTTACAATAAAAACATATTTTCACTACAACCAAAACATCGACATAAATTCTCTTTTGTATGTCTCAAATCCACGTGCATGCTAAAAAAATAAATTTTAAAAGTATATTATAAATTTGGTTGACAACTTGTTGATTATCAGTCTTGGGTTGAGGAACACCCTCCTAAGTTAGGTTTAGTAGGACACCCTTCTAGCTGAGTAGAGGGCTCTATACACTCGGGTGACCGAGTAGCGTTCGACGACCCTCGAGCATAACTACACAGTTTGTGAGCCTAGCCCCGACCCGAGTGCTTGCGATTTGCTTTGGATTTTCGTATGATTTTGATGAAGCACTCGTGGTCCTTTTTCCGGGACTTTCTTGAGGTTTTGATGATTTTATTTTGATCTTCATTTATTCTCTCCGAGTTTTCTACCGTGAGTCATTCGCCGTCCTTTTTTGGGTTTTCTGGACGATGTTTCCTTTTCTGCTTGTCTTCCATTTCATGACGCATTTCAGTCTACTACATTTAAGAAAATATAGGATCTATCAGGTATACAGGTTTGTTTATATTTACAGCGTGTTATTTTCCGTATTTATTACTGTTCTTTTTAGCACGTTGTATTATACTCTACTGCATGTTTGACAGTTTTTCTGTGCTATATACCCTGCTATACACTGTACAACATTTAACATACTTGCATAGGATGTTTAGGAGAACTCAACCATAGAACCACCTGATTTGACATTATGACTTGCTACCTTAGAAAACTTAACCTCGTCATGGCAAGGAGCTTGGAGCTAACGCTGTGGGCAGCACGACTATCTTCAACAGCAAAACATGTCTGCACCAGCTAGACCATTCCTTAGTGATTAAACAACAATCCATAGGATTTTGAGAATGTTCGCCTAGTGCGACATAAATCCTCATCCTCTTTTTGGGTCTTTGTATAGCTCTGTCGTACAATATAAGCCCTAACTTGTTTTAGGATTTCGAGGTGTGGATCTCCGACATCCCCTAGTTCTTCTTCCTTTGGATTCTACAATAAAATGTTCCAAATTTGAGTCAATCCCCTTTCAGACCTCTTTGTCCGATTTCGTTGAAAAGTCCTTTCTTTTTGACCTCCTTAAAGATAATATTTCCTGATTTTTATCGAGAGTTTCTTATGTGATTTCGGTCATTTAAGATGTAATTAACTCTAGGGATTTGCCCTTATAGGAAGAATTTTCGAACCCAGCTTAAAATAAACCCTATTTAATTCTTCATATTAAATAAAGGAACTTGTCGGCAAATAAAATAGTTTCGCAGGCCAAACGGACGTCATATATTTCTTAGTTTATTTTATCGAGTTTCACCCTCAAGTCTTGTGTTTGTCTTTCGGGATAAAAGCATGACTTGAAGTGTAGCGCTCTTTCATTTAAACTATGGAAAATATGGGGTCAGTTTGATTTCATATTTTTCTAAAAATTATATATATATATGTAAATTAAAGCGTCCTTCCGAAGCGGGCGACGGGATTTCGATTCCGGCGACCGACAGCTTCCTACGGGCACTCCACACCCGAAACAACGCCGACAAAAACAAAGATTTCAGCGACAGATTTTTGAAAAAACTGTCAAAATGCATTTTACTCAAAGAAACAAAACTGTTGTGCGGTGTCGCACCGCCGCCCCAAACAGACCCCAAAAGTGAAGATAGCCGACTAAATTTTGAGGGGAAAATGAATCATGAAAAATTCATTGGGTGGTTGCAGATTTGTTAAGAGGATTTATTAATACAAAAACGTGTCTGCTGACATAAGATGTTGTCATCAAGCTGAAGACTAGCATCTCTTTGTCGTGGCAGAATCTAAAAAGAAAGAAACGGATACGAGTCAAAACAAAATCACTACTTGGGAGAAGATAAAAAAAGATATGCGAAGGAATTACCTACCCCGAACTACTGATAGGACATGTTCTTGAAGTTCCACCACCTGCAATAGAAGGAACTGTCTGTGGAGTTTACGGTATAATTTGAGCAATTGATCCATAAATATGGGTTGAATGAGCCAGAGGAGCACACTGAAACAGATAGTTGAGAGGCACAAAACACTCCATCAACAATGTTGTATGCTACGCTTCATTGGTCGTTGGGTGGTGTTCAAACCTCGACTCTGAAGGTAGAGAGATGGCAGAAACAGAGCAGGCACCCATCTCCATTCAGGCAACCAACCACAAATGGAGGCATTAGCAGGAGCACACTTAGGGAAGTTGTGAAGACTGTTCAGGAGAATGACAGAGTTGATTAGAGTGAAAAGAAGCTTGAGAATAATAGCATGCCCAACACAATTCTAGCCGGAAAATGCTTCATGTTATAGCTATAGACAAGTTTCCTTAATTTGCCCAACAAGCATGGTTGTTTCCTTCACCGAACAAGATGTCTTATTGAGTTTTCTATTGAGAATCATCTACAGAATCGGTTATGGTGGGAGACTATGGCAATTTGTGTGGAGGACTCGGTATAATGGGTTCAAAAACACCCACTCATTCAAAAAGGAGAGGAAAAGTATTGTTCTAACTTATGTTGAGTCCAAGGTTATACGTGTTCATGCCAGTGAGATCATTTTTTGTGATCATGGAGAGTAGCAATATAGAAGAGTCAATATTAGATACAAGGCAGCCACTACTAAGAGAATTCCATAATATCCCGACAGACAACTTACCATTAGGGCAACCACCGATAAGAGAGGCACATTTTGTCTTCACTTCAGAAAGGAATGAGCCAACCATGAGATGGAAGGCTCTACAATGTGCAGCTGGCATGAAGTTCCAATTCAGCTCGACAGTATACCCAGAGATGATTGAACATATATGGATGGTTACTCGTAAGTGGGAAAACCTTCTCAGCTATTTTGGATGACAGAGCATCCAATAATGGGATCCCGGTGGTTCGAAAAGCGCAAACGAATACCTCCAACCTCGAGAGATTACAATATTTTTGTTATCTCCAACGTGGTTGACCATACTTTGTACTATGAGAAGATAGAAACTAACAAATGAGAATGGCACGGTCATTTGGGGTGTGATTTCAAGGATGCATGTGTCAATAGACATGGCAACAGTCGCATCCTCAACCAAGACCAAACCGAACCAAGCTTTGGGAGAGTCGATCGACCCTCCAAGCCAGAGAGCCGACATCAAATTGGATTGAGTTCACTCCTAGTTATCTAGGGCTTTTATATTTTGCTTTTTGTTTGGGTTAGCAATTTTTCATGTGTTTGTATCGCATAACCCTCGGCGTCTCTCCTTTCAATTTTAGGGTTGTACTCAAGAGTCTGAGCGATACTCCGGCTGTATCTCGCACCCGAAACAGATATTATCCTTCCCCTACCCTTCCCATCCTTTTGCATCACTCCCTACCTCCCTCTCTTGTTGTAGCCCCCCAAAACAACAATCATTGTTGTTTTCTATCAATTTCTTGCAGTCCAGTCGTCTATCCACTCTACTATTGCCTTGAGCAGCCATTATTTGTTCTTCTGCATTCCATCACATCCCCCATCCTTAATTATTATGCCGCTATTGAACCACAATTTTTTTGTTGCTTTTCCAAAATTCAACGACCTTTCCTCACAGCCGCGGTCCAGGAAAGCCATCTTTTTGTTCTTGCGGTCCATCGTCACCCTTTGCTTCGGATGTATCTCGCTCCCGAGGTGGAGATTATCCTTCCTCTACCATTCCCATTCTTCCGCATCGCTCCTCGCCTCCCTCTCTTATTTTAGCCACCCAAAACAATGGTCTTTGATCTTTCTATAAGTTTCCCGCAATCCAGCCGCATGTCCTCTCTACTGCTGTCCCAAGCAGCCATCTTTTGTTGTTCTGCAGTCCATCGCACCCCCCATTCACTGTTGTCACCATCCTTCCTTGTTGTTACCACCATTAAACTACAATTTTGTGTTGCTTTCCCACAATCCAACGATCTTTCCTCACTGCCACGGCCCAGGAAAGTCATCCTTGTTGTTCTCGCAGTCCATCTTCACCCTTTGCCGCCCCACTTTATAATCCACCTTGCTGACACCACTCCATGGATGTCGTGTCGTGTTCATTGCAATTTAAATTATCCATTTGTTTTGTTGTGATTTCCTATTTGAAGTGTTAATAACATTAGCTCTCCATTGTTTTTTGTTTAAAGTCTGGTATCACATAGTTGAATGAAGGCAAAGACAGCTAGGTCCTCCAGAGCAAACAGTTAGGTGAGCTTAACAAAAATAAATATATAAATAAACAAGTAAGAAAAGGCCAAGTATGAAATGGGAAATCAAACACAAGAAGAGAGACGTTGATTAATGACAGATGCTTTCCTATCACCAATGTAAACAGCTTGTTGAAGAATTAGGGTATACACTTGTCAAAAGCATAAAACAAATTAGTAAAATTGTTGTATGCATTCTTTTTTTTTTCTTTTTTTTTTTTTCTATTTCCTAGTTCGCGGTTCCATCTAATCGTACATCTAATGATCTACGAGAACAAGAGGTTTCCTTACGAAGCTACTTGCTTGGATAATCTCTCTTCTGAATCAAGCAAGCACTATTATAATCAAATGAATGAAACGAGGATGAACAATATATGTGATTTGTCTCATATCTTTTGCCGCTAATTTGATTATTTATGCTATTTAGGTTCGGCGCTCAAAAAACCAAGTGGCAAATATATAGAAGTTTGAAAGATTTTCGGATCAATTAACTTCTAGTTTTCAATCATATCATTGAATTTATATATTGTAGTTCTATCCCAATAGATTTTCATTTTATTGCCTAGTGGAGGCATTGCATATGTGGACTGCTAACAAAGATTGATCCTATATAAGTTTCATTTTGATTCCTGAAGCCAAAATAGGACCTTTTTGATAGTAGGATAAACATACAGTTGCGGGGCTAGATTTCCATCGAGAAAAACAAAACTTAAAATTGTTTTGTACTTGGCAGGATTTTCTTAAACATGATTGAGACTTGTGAATGCGACTTAACCAATTTAAATTTGAGGAATCCAGTCCAGGAATTTTGATGCTTAAAAAATAGTATAACAAAAGGCAAGTAAATAGACAATTATTAATCAATAAACTTTTAGATGTTTGCTCTCAATATTGTTTGTGCCAGTTAAAAGTGAATTTTTTTTTAGTGCGGGTTGCAATAAATAACTTCAGAGAGACGATATATATCTTTGTACCAATGTGAATCCTAGAATTTCATCATCTTGATATTTCTACCTTCATTATTTTTTTCTTTTTATTTTATTTATTATTGGTACTGTAAAATTCCTCCTTTTGGTCAAATTTTCTGCATCAAGGACCAAAACTGCAACATAAATTTTTTAATTTCACGTTAGTTTTTCATTGTTCAAAATTCTCAGTATATCATTCAATTAACCAGACGTTGTAATACCATAATGAATCAATGTTCGCGTGTATTAGAGTTTGCACCACATAAATTAATTTTTTACCTAATCAATAGACTTTCATATACGAATCCTATTTTTTGGTAACAACATTCATTAAATCATCATTGGTTGCATTAAGCATCATACACCCCTAAGTTTCATGCATCAATTTGCTATTAGAGCTTCATGGTTGCATCATGTCCACTAGAAGTGGGATATATTAATTAAGTGAAAATTTAATTTATAACATCAATAATGAGTAGTATGTGGCTCTAAACAAATACAAGTTAACTAAGGTGAGGTTCGAAATTCCATGCTACAATTCAATTTTTTTTTGGAGTGGTTCCATAGTTTTAAAAACTTCTTTGAACATTGTCATCTATTTTATTTTAAAATTTTGAAGTTGCTAAAAAAAAAATAAGTGGGTCACGCTTAATTAATTTAAAAAATTATTGAAATTGAAATAAAATCGACATGAGTCATCATAAGACATCAATTTTACGACTAATATGTCTCCTTGGATCCATATGAAGAACAATAGTATCGTCAATTTAAATGTTGAAAGTAAAATTATTCAAGTTTACTTAAAAATTGCGCAAGGTTTACATAGACCACAGATTATATTATTAGCACTACTTTTATTAATCGTAAGGCGATAATTTATAAATGAAGCTAAGATACACTTAAAAACTATTTGAGGCTTTATTTATATCATGAAATGTTGAGGTATATTATAATCACTGTATTGGACTATTAAACCTGTGATTGATGTTTTTAAAGAAAATTTAATGCCATCATCGTTAAAAGCTATCACATATGCAAGATTCATGTATGGTTAAATATGAGCTTACTAAAGAGACAGTAATTCATGAATATTCATTTGAAAATATACTAGATGCATAATATAATTTGCAGTTACAAACCAAACATACATTTGATGTTGTTGAATATGAATTTACAATAGCAAGAAATCATGTTCATTGAGCAAAACATCATTCTAAAACTGAAATTGAGTATGGAATTGAATATAAAAGTAAAAACTTGAAATAAGGATTGAGCCGTACTCCTTACTGTGAAAGATGGACCAGTTGTATCTAATGCACTTGAAGAAACAACGTGTGTGGGTTGTAAATGAATAATGCATTAGTTGAACAACTCAAATTTGGCTCAATTGATACATGACTAAGTTTGTTCAAATTAGTAAATAAACAAGCTAAATATTGCCTAAAAACTCAAAGGTTGAATAATTCAAACTTGAACATGGTCCAACTGTTTTATTTATGTTCATGTACAAACTCATTTATAATTCAACAAGTAAATTGTTAAATGCTCTATAATAAATTTCATAAAGATCTCATATCACTTAAATCAAATTTAACTAATTAAAATATATTATAATTTAATATTAATATACATATTAATTTAACGCGACTCATTTTAATTTATTTCTATCAATGAACTAGTTTACTAATACTTAATTTAAATAAATTGACTGCAACAAGATTTAGTTGCATCTAATATTTTATCTTATTTAATTGGCGTAAAGTAATTAGAAATTAATGTTAAGTTAATTTGATTGCTTATTTATTTAGATTTATAAAATCAAATATTAATAATTTTAAATGAAAACTCTAATAATCATTTAAATTTTCAGCTTGTTTATTAACTTATTGAAGTGCTCATTCAATTAATACAAACATATCAACTCAAATGCAATAATTAAACAATTTAAACAAGACAAGTATGAAATCATGTGTGGAAGCTTCGCTCCAGCACGAACTGCACATGAATAACTTAAAATATAATCAAACCAAGTTCACTCCACAACATATTGAGCTCAACTTTGCTAGATTGTAGCCCTACGGATGCATTGCTATGTTATAACAAATAATAAAAATAAGATAAAACAATGTTATAATATTAGACAGTGAAAACATTATGATGTTAAAACATGAAGATGTTATAATCTTTTAAAATAATAATTAATGTTATTAACTATAAAAAAATATTAATATTATAACATATAACATAAAATAAATAAATGAATTTATGACCTAAAATAACATATCTTAACGGCTATAAATCATAAATAGTATTTATTATTTTCATCTCGTTTTTTATAACCTTTTGAATAAAAATAGGTGAGAATATGAGGTTGAAAGTCGGTGAAAATTTCTAAATTATCCCATACAGCTTTCCTTTCTCTTTGGACAACTAGAGACTAGAAAAGTGTCTTTATATAAATAAATCCTACTGCAGCAAAACATCGAATTTGTGTATAAATTACGTCGGAAAAAAAAGTTTAACGCTAAATTAACATCTAATTTGCGTCTGTTTAGAGTCGCACGGTATCAAGAATAAAATTATCGAAGCATACTAGTTGCGTCGAGCACAAGACGCTAATTAATGAAATAGCATCGGACTAGCGTCGGCATTGGCTGACGCTAATCCTACTTATTAGCATTTGTCCCGACACTAATCTGATGCCAATACCCTAAAATTTTCTTTCAGCGAACCAAAGCTGCACTTCTCGATTTTCTTCTTCCCCATCACAAACCCGTCTCCTCTGGAGCTCCTCCATGGTTTCCAACGTTTCTGACTCTTTTCCACCGATCTAACTTCGTCCAAGGAGATAAGCTATCTTCCACACCTCCAAACTTTGGTTTTAAATAAGTTTTTTTTTTTTTTTTGGTTAGATTTTGGATGCATAGGTGTTATATCCAAAAATACATACGCATCACTCAATTTTTTTTATATTCCTTTATTATATTCACAATGCATGGGGGTACTACATAAGATTTGAGTGTTATGTGCTTAAATATAAAAGTTTAGGTTTAAGATATATAACTACATAAGCAATTTGGGCGATGTGTGTAAATATGAAAATTTAGGTGTGAGATATGTAAATACAAAAAAGATTAGTATTACGTATATAAATATGTAAATTTAGGTGTGAGATTTTTAAATACATAAGTAGTTTGAGCTATGAAATTTTACGGTGGAGTTATGCTCGTCTTGATTATTGTTTGGTTAAGGATAAAATCATGATTTGGTAATTTAATAGGTTTGCAGGTTGATGGGTAAGTTTGGGTGTTAAGGGATTAATTAGTTGATTCTTTGAATTTGTGTGTTTTGAGTTTCGGGTATGATATGTGGGTGGCCTAAAGTTTCGCGTAGGATGTGTAGATTATAGTCTAAAGTTTAATGTAGGTGTGCAATAAGGTTAGGATTTAAATAACAAATATGACACTCAGTAGGATGCAATGAAGTACTGATTTATAGAGCTGCATCTATAATACAAATGGATGTTCAAAGCGTTAGATCATGAATATTATATCCAGAAAGAAAATGATTAACTGAGTTTTTTTACTGTGGTTAAAGATTTCGTGCATGTAACATCGTAGCTGCCCATTTACCTTTCAGAAGATAAGTATTGATGCCACTGTGGGAAGCAAAAGAATCAAGCATACCTCACACCTATAAAAGTGAAGATGAACCTATATCGTAGAAGATTTAAATTGAATTATTGGTATTGAACTTCACATGGTGAATTTAAACCAGAAGTTCGGTATGGTCATGCTGGAGCATAAAAAGTTATGCCCTCCAACTATTCAGAATTCTAGTATGAATAAGAAAATGATTGATGAAGCGAGCATGGCTCATTTTGTTGGAAGTGTGTCTGACGATGAACAAAAATAGAAAATAAAGCAAAACAATTCTATGAATTATTCAATGCTACACAGCAACCACTATGGAAAAGATGCACTTCACACACAGAATTAATGATCGCCCTGAGAATGTTGAGTATCAAATCTGATTTCAACATGTCCAAGAAATGCTTTAATTATGTAGCGACATTATTAAAAGAAACAAATCTTGCAGATAATTTAGTTCTAGAAGATTGTACATAACTAAAAAGTTAATAATGAAGTTAGGGTTACTATCTAAAAAGATAGATTGTTGTGTCAACTGTTGTATTTTATATTACAGGGAGGTGCACACGAGATGAAATGCAGATTTTGCAGTGTTTATATATTTAAACCAAAGTGAAGAAAGTGTAAAGATCAGAAGAATATACCTTACAAACGTATCTTTTATTTTCCTCACATTCCACGGCTTCAACAACTATTTGCTTCTATATGCACAACATCCCATATGACATGACATGATACTAGATATATTAGTTCTAATACAATGAATCATTCCTCAGCCAGTGAAGCTTGAAAAAACTTCAATTGCAGTTATCCTAATTTTACAATAGAAACACACAACCTTAAGTTTATGTGCAGAAGGATTCACACGTTACAGTCATGTTGCAGCACTATATTCATGTTCATCAGTTATTATCACATCATATAATTTGTCATCTGATATATGTATGATTTTGACGTTCTTAGTTCTAACGTTGATTATACCAGGTTCACATAGCCCACACGGAACAATTGACGTGTACTTATAACCTCTTATAGGTGAGCTACAGGTATTGTAAGAAACAAGTGTATTGACTTGTGATATTGCAACAAAATAAAACTTTCACCTTATCGCTTCTTTTATATGGACGGTCAGTGATTTCTCGACTCATGGGATGTTATTTGGTTCGAGCACAAGTAAGAAATTGGCATATCCTTACTGCGTGGATGTGTTTTGAAGCATAGAAAAAAAAATTTCAGGTTTACTTATTCGCAAAGATCTGGAGGAATAAAGATATATTTTTCGAAAATAGATCATCCCAAGAATTAGCGGAAACGATATACTACATATGACCAGTGAAATACCAAAGATCACTGAGAAACCGAAATTAGCCTTTAAGTCATCTTCCAGATTATGGTGTTACACATAATTGGATAAAGCGAAGTATTTTATGGAATTTTCCATACTGGAAAACCAATCAAATTACGTATAACCTGGATATTATGCATATTGAGAAGAATTTTTTTATAATGTATTTAATATTATTTTGGATATCAAGATAAAAATAAATGACAACGTCAAAGCAAGATTGCACAGAGTATTGCAAGTTGGCATTAGAACTACAAGAGACAAATGCAGATAAAATAATAAAGCCCATAATTACATATTATCTCACATCAGATAAAACGAAAAACAATCCTTAAGTGGTTGTATACTTTGAAGTTTTCAAGTGGTGATGCCTCCAACATAGGTCGATGTGTTGTTTGGGAAAGAGAATATTTGATACGAAGAATCACGATTGTCATATTTCCATACAATGCTTATTACCTAATACATCCAATATCATGTAGAAGTTGGTACTTAATCTGTTGATCAAACTTAATACATTCTTCGGGGAGTTGTGCGCAGACACTTCGAATATTGATACTCTGTGAAGTCTTGACGCGAGTATTTTGTTATTGTTGTGCAAGCTCGAACAGATATTTTCTCGAGTTTTTTGACTCAATAGAGTAAATGTTCGTTCATCTGTGTCATGAGGCTACATTGGGGGAACAAGTGCAATGTAGGTGGATATATCCTTTTGAGAGAGATGTATTTTATTTTAGAACGAACTATTATCTTTTTTTTTTCTAAAATGACTAAACAATGCAGATTTCTGAATAAAATAAAAAAATTAAAAAAGAAAAAGTATGTCTGAGGTTTCGATATGCGAGACGTACCTATTATAGGAGACAATAACTTTTTATTCTCATTACTTCGATCAATGGCAACATACGCATGAAACTGTTGGTCAGATGCTTTGCAAACAGAATTATCGGTATTCCATATATATGGTGAACCAATAGGTAGGAGTGGTACGTGTTACCTAAATGATAGAGAGCTTCGAGCAGCTACCTTGTATATTCTACAAAACTGCCACGAAGTACAATCATTCCAACAGTAAGACTAAATCTAATCAAATGCTTTTATGGTAATTATCCGAAATGCTTTACCAATTAACTCAGACGTACAAATCACAATGATATCCGCAGGTTAGTTACGGAGAGCTTAAACGTAGAGAATAACTCTTGTAAGCAAAAAAAACTAAAAAGAATTTTCAAAATTATTCAAATTATACGTGTGTTGAAGTAATTTTTAAATTCACCAGTACGTTGTGTAATTATAGTCTACAAAGTAAACTAATTATGCTTGGGAACTTTTACTAGGTTCATAATATAAATAATAGAATCACGGACCATGGCTTATCAGATCTTGCTTGGGGGCCTAATTGTAATGTTAATACATGGCAAATATTTGAAATTAGCGGATATAAATTTCACACGAGCTCCTAGTGAGAAAAAAAACAAACTTATAATTGTGATTTTTGTGTTAGAGAAACATACACACACAGATAATGAGATCAGTTATTACGACATACTAAATGAAGCAGTTCAGTTTCAATATATGGACTATGTTGAACCAATTTGTACATGTTTAACTGTGAGTGGTTTGATCATGTTTCTAATAGAGGAACACAGACACTCCTATGATATTACCTAAGTTAAGATGAACATAAGATATTTAAAATATGACTCATTTATTCTAGCACGTCGAGCTAGTCGGGTTTACTATACTCGATATCCTGGTCGACTACGAGATAAACTTGATTGGATTGTTGTATTGAAGAATAGATCAATAAAAAGTATTGAGATGAAAAATGTTATCGAACATATTTACCAAGTATCAGTTATGTCTGATTTCCATATTTAGCTTAGCTCAATCGAAGAGTAATTATCCCTAAAGGATACCATGGGGCTTCATGAAGATGTCCCTTAGATATGGATGAAAATGATGATGAGATTGATGAAGAAGTTCTTCATGTGTATCATCAAATGAAACAAACTAAAAAATGATTAATTTCACGATAGATGAATAATTTCTGCAAATTTTTGTTTTAACTTTCGATTCTTTCATTGTAGTTGTTTTGTTTAATTTTTTTTGATTTTATGTATAGATATGATATGTTTCACTTTTTTGTTTTTACCTTTTTGTCTTATATTACATATTAATCCTGCTTACTATTTTTAATTTTTTTCCCTGCTGCAGATGGCAGGTTCTCGGCCTCCAGAGAAACCCCGCGTTCAGGGGAATTTAGGGAGCACATATCGAAAGCAAAACAACATCGCCGTCAGTGCGCTGACAAGTACGGCGCTCATGCAGCCACTCCGTTGACCCCTTATGTTGCCTCTCCTCCAGCAACAGGTCGCTCACAGGCACCACCTCCCACTCATGCACTATATTTCCACCCAACTCTCACTCGATGAGTCGGGCCTCTCAACTCTAACACTTGAGATGACTGACACCACTCGCATAGTCTATATTGAGTCGGAGGGTGACTCGTAAGTCAACTTTCATTTTTACAGTATAGTAATTTCAATTCATATTTCATTTTATAATGTACCTAATGTTTCATTTGCAGGTTCTACCCCTCCAGGCCGCCCATAACATGGATCACGGAGATTATTCGGAGCAGGTATAATTAGTCATATCTCTCATGGAAACAGATCATGCTTGTCACTCGGATATGTATTTCAGGGAGTTCAATGTATGATATTCTAATTTAAAATAAAATGTTAATTTCTTTTTTTTATGTTAATCAAGCTTACTTTCTAATTTGCAGATGTCGTTTTACCAATTGTTGTAACATCACTAATAGATCCGATAGATTTTTGAGGTTCGTGTCAGGCATATGTTTAGGATATGTTGATGACAGCACGTAAGAAGGGGCAGAGGCTCTCGTGGGTTGAGGAGAAAGTCTGGGCTGAGTAAACCCGAGCATGAGCCTCTCTAGAGTACCAAAGGAAGAGACAAAAAAATCAGCAAAAATGGACCATGCAGGGAGTCAGAGGGGTCGCACTCCACATTGGAGATTTGATTCCCCACATGAAGCACTACCGAATACTGGTAAGATTATCTAAATATTCAAAAGCTTACAAATTTATGTAATTTTGTGAATTATATATCTATATGATCATGATACAGGCAAAGGAGCTTGACAAAGAGTCGTCCACCATAAAGTTGCATGTCCTTACACATTGTCGTGCGGACACGCAGCAGTGGATATCTGACGACTCTCGTGTGTCAATATAAGTTTTAAAAAGTTAATTTTTTAATTTTTTAGAGGTTTATTAATATGCCAGTTAATGTCTAAATGTCAGTTAAAGTAGGAATTTTATTATATAAAAGTAGTAAAAGCGGCTCCATAAGAGACAGATGGAGATGGCTAGCCAGATCTCATATTCCGCAAACAACAGTGGTGGCCAGTTTACAACTTCTCAGTCCAATTTTGATTTGTGGACGCAGGTGGCGGTGAAAAAGAATGGAAGTGTATACAACCTTAGATCAAATGTGATAGAGTTTGAGGTCAAGCGTTCTCGTGCAGCTCTGAGTGGCCCTAGCTCGTTACAGGCTCAACATGGGGAGCTTATCAGGCAAGTCATGATGATGAATGAAAAGCTCTGACAGGTGCATGAGGGCCAGCATATGGTTGCAGATAGTCTGTCATGTCTGACGGAGAGTTTTGATCACCGGAGCAAGCGACATATGAGTGTTGTCGAGGAGGATGAGGAGCATGATGATGATGAGAAATATTATGATTTTTTATGTGTTTGATGATGTTTCCCGACCAGAGATGCCAATAAAATATTTCTTTTATTTTTGTGTAATCAAACTTTCAGTTTCTATAGTTGTGAATATTAAATATTTTGATCGATTTATCTTTAATTTAATTTATCATTATTTGGATATGTTATAGCTTTTTTTTATCAATTCTGATGATATATAAATGTTTTGTTTGGTACTTGTGTTTGTTTTGTGCATGTATGTAGAAATGTAATCATCTAAATGTATTTTTTTGTTACAGATTTGCATTGAATTAGCGTCGGTAAATTCCGATGTAAGTACTGCAGTAATCCCTTCGATGATAGACGACGCAGATTCGACACACTACATCGAATAAGGCTGATACTAATTTTTGACGTCTAATTGGCCTCGGATAAGGCCGACACTAATTTGCATCGGCCATGCTTGATGCATCGTTACTTTTACAGCACCCGTTTTTCAGACGAAAATTTATAATGTCATAATTTTTCAATGCAAATGTGGATGAAATAAAAATCAGACGCAAAATGATGTAGCGACGCCCGTCTTAACATCATAACTTTTCCTGCACTGACTGAGATTAGAGTCCGAAAATTTCCCAATTTGCTAAATTTCAGATGCAAATTAGGCATTTTCCACAGTTATCAAACTGAAATTTTAAATAAAATAATGCACTGAATGCGAGTAGTTCAGAGAGCATTCTATATACCAGTTACATTTAATATTTAAACCTATAAATTTCCCATAAGTTAAGAAGTACGTATGAAATGGCAGTCTAAGAAAAATGGTGAAGGGAGAATTCAAATGAATCTAAAAAACGAAATTTGTATGCGATGAATGTGAAACATCACAGAGGCTCAGGCCACCGGACAAGTAAAATTCTAGTATTAAAAATGTTTAAAAAGAAAGAAGAACTAAACAATTCAACTAAGGCGTAGAAAAGCAATTTCAAAACCCAATCATCAACTACCAATAACCGATACCAAACCAGCAAAACCACCCCTCGCCGCCCCCACCACTTCCCAGACCAAACCAATGAAAGCCAACAAAGTAACAAAACAAAAACGCATTTCACTGAAACGAACCAAAACCCTAGAAAAACCCACATTGATGCGCCAAAACCAAACACCAGCGCGGGCGCTGCAGCTTCCAAAACCGACATGCTAACCTACATCCCCAGCTTAGAGGCACGAAAGCAGGTTTCGACTGAAGAAAAGATTGAATGCAAGAAGAAACCTGTGATACTCGACTCCTGAGAAGCGTCTTTAGGAAGAATGCAACCTGAATCAACAATGCTCTTCTCAGCCATCTTCTTTGCTATAGAAAACAAACCCCTGTAACAGAAGAGAAAACCACCTGCCCGTGCTGTTCTTCGCGTCTGGCTCCAAGGGAGAAACGAGGGGGCAACTTGGGCGGATTATAAAGCTGAAAGTGAAAGAAGCAGTCTTCCTGTAGCTCTGAGCCTTCTTTGTTTCAGTAACTCTGAGCCAACCGATGTAGCACAGTGCCCGTATTTGCAGATAGTTGGGAGCATCGTAGCCGTTGATTTCTCTGAGTCGTACAGATGTACGGCTAGATTGTTCGTTTGGATAACGATACCCTAGAAGGCGAAAACCGCTGCGGGCGATGAATTAGGCGGAACTGGAAAACTGGACCGCAAAAAGAACCTGTGGCGGGTTTATGCGGGTCCCTCAAGGTCTTGATATGGCTCCATATTAATTCAAATATTTCAAAATTTTTAAATTAACTATATTATTATTATTATTAAATAAAATTTAAATTTTAATTATGGATGCCAAAAAGATTTCTTGTTTTTTTCTTTATAACATTTTTCTCACAGCAAGGGTCTGTTTGGAGCAGCTGCAGATTATTGAATAATCTGCTGATGAGCTGATTAAAAATAATCTGCTGATAAGCTATGTGCGGTGGTTATTATAAATTTTTATTTTTTATAAAAGTTTGATCTGCAGATCATAAAGCTCACCGCACCTAAGTAGATGCGATGATGAAACATCGTTTTCGAGTGTTTGAAAACCCATAAATCGCCAAAACGCAGCTTACCCAAACAATCTAGGTGCGTTTCAAAACGCCGTCACACCAAATAAACTGCCCCAAACGGACCCTAAATCTATTTAACTCTTCATGTCAAACTAAATTTTCATGTTCTATTATCTTTGCTGGTAGTAGATAATGTGATGGTGACACGATCACTAGTCCCTGCTCTTGGACACTATCATTCTAAATTTCAACAGCATTAGCCAACACTTATGAAAGGCACTCTGGACTTTCAAGACTGGAGCACAAAGATTCTATTCATTAATTTGTATTTGTTGTAGTCGGCTTCCATAACAACATAGCCAAATAGTACATGTTTTTATATTTGTATTTTCATGTGTTACGTTTTACATACTACCGTCTAAATTTAGTCGTTTTAGGCTCATTTATATGCATACGGATCACCCAAATTCTATTTATTTACATGTCTAACGCCTAAATTTATGTTTTTTTTTTAAATTGTACCGTCTAATTCAAATTAAAAATAATAAGATTTAACATTTTTAATACAAGTATAAATTAATATAAAAATTTATTAAAATAAATATATTTTATGATTGTTATTTAAAGTTTAAACGAGTCAAAAACTAATGAACAAATTATGTTTGTTCTTGTTCAACTCATATATAATTTGAACTAAAAAAATTTGTTTTTGTTCGGCTTAATTGTTTGACAGAAAAATCGAATATGAGATATTTAACGAGTCGGACACGAACTGGTCGTGAAAGACAAACTTTCTTTTACGGCCTTAATCTTATTTTTTGAGTTGGTTGATTCAATTTAATCGGGCACCGCATGAACAGTTGTAGGGAAGAATATAATGTGCAGGGTCAAGATGAATTTGAACTTCATGTACGGTGATATTGTTTGTGTTGTACAATAAATTGTATAATTTTTACAACCGCGTTATACACAATTTTCCGACACATCCAAATTTCGCACATAATTTTTTTCACTGGTTGTTGAGAGAAAGAGATGTGTTGTATTAGATAAAATATACCACAAGTGAGTTATGAATTAGGATATGTTGTGGGAAAATCGACTTGGCTAGAAGAAAAAATAAAGAACACAAGCAAAACACAAGAACACAAAGCAATTACGTGGTTCGGTCTCTTTGGACCTACATCCACGGGAGGGAAACGATCAAGAAATTCACTATGACAAATACAAGAGAGTACATAGCCTTACAAGATGAGCCCTCATCTTCCATGGGCCTTCATTTGCTCCCAAGACCCTTAAGATGCTCTCCTCACCTTCCTCCAAAGCTAACCTCACTCTCTTCAATTCTTGGACAGAATTTTTCTCACTTGCCTCTCACACATATCCCCTTACCTAAGCCTCACCCACCCTCATCTATTTATAAAAGATGAAGCCACAATAAGAGGCTTAGAAAGAGTAGGCAATATTACAAAAGTGCCCATTTGCCTTTAGTGTAACAAATTGTGAGTCACTATTAACAATCAATATTTGAATTTCAGGGAATATGTCTCTGACAATTTAACTTCCTAAGTTCCAAGGAAATCAGCTCATTAGATAATGGTTACTTTGACTAAACTTTTAAAAAAAATTGTTAAAATAAATATAATTATTTTAAATTAGATTAAAAAATTACAAATTAGTTTGAAAATAAAATTCTTAAATGTGTTTTAAAAAACATAAAAAGATAAGTTGGTTAATATTTTTGCTCAAATAAACTACTGTTTGAAATTTTCTCAAACAAAACCGATATAACACATTTTGTACGTCCAATAATTAATTTCTCTACCAATAGGATAGCCAATATACAAAATAGGTATAATGGGCATGAAAGATTGAGCTCATGAACCATGCACTTGATATTCCGACGTGTTAGGCATGGGTCGTATGACTCATGTACCAAATAAGGGACAAACGTTGGAGCGGAGCGAGCGAATATGGGGAGTATCGTTATGTGCGTTGGAGGTGGGGGGCAATACCCCACAGTACAGTATAGGGGTAATTTTATAATTACATTTTGTAATCAAGGGTTATAAATATGTCTTGGTGTAACCCGAAGATCTAACTTGTAACATTTTTTCTTAAATTGAAAAGAAAGTCATCGCTTTGCTCCCGAGGACGTATGCATCTTTGTCGAACGTTGTTAAATTTTTTGTGTTTTCTTTTGGATTTGTGTCCATTCATGTATTTTTTTTTGCCATAAATTTCTCAACAAGTGGTTTCAGAGCGAGGTTTTAAGGCATAAAATAGATGAGTGCAATAAGAAGAAGATTTTGCGACTATGGCTTCAGAGAGTTCTAAGATTGTGACCTTTTAGACGAAGAGGATCGTTTGCGAGAAGAATATCAGACAACGTAGGTCGTTCGCGAGCAAAAGACCGGGCGAAGCAGATCGTTTGCGAGAAGATCAGGAAAATCGTGGCTTTAGGCCTTCTTCCGCAACAGCCCAAGGTGTGATCTCGCGATAGGAGCAGTACTTCGCGATTTGGCTTGGCTGTGGCGTCTGTTTCAGCAAAGGAGGTTCACAGACGCGATGCTTTGTGAATAGAGTTACGTTCGCAAATCATTCGACGCAGGCTTCTTCCACAGGCGAGAGCGATACAGAGGAGTTTGGATCAGGAGCGGGTTTTGGTGTTTTGATAAAGGAGACTTGCACAGGAATTCATGAATCGCAAGAAGCATCTCAAGGGACATCTCAGGCTCTTCTTCAGCTGAAAATTGAAGAATTGTGGCAACTAACAGAGCCGATTTCAAGTATCTTTGATTTTCTTTGCGGTGCGGTTTTGCTTCAATGCAAAGCAGGAAAAAGATCACAGTTGAATTAATTTCAAATTACAATTTCTTGTGCAAAATTCCAGGCGGCAGAGTTTTATGTAACCAAAAACTTTGGGTTGTGGTAAGTAAGGTTGAAAGATTTGTTGGCACAAAAGGAATTTTGAAGGCTTTGCGGGCAACAAAATCAGATGTTATAGAGGATGATGATTGGGAAGAATTGCAACAATGAGCGGCAACAACCATACGCCTATGTTTGACATATGAGGCTATGTATCATGTGATGAATTTAAAATCTTCAGGAGAGGTATGGAAGAAATTAGAAACTCATGTTATGTTAAAATCTCTGACGAATAAATTGTATCTAGAGCAGAAGTTGTATGGGTTGAAGATGCAAAAAGGTTCTAGTCTGGAGCAACATGCGAATTACTTCAATCAAATAATCACGGATTTATCAAGGCTTGATGTGAGTATTGAGGATGAAGATCGAGCAATGATTCTGTTGTGTTTATTGCATTCTTCTTATGAACACCTGGAGACTACTCTTACTTATGGGAAAAAAACTATCAAAGTTTATGAGATTACTGCAACATTATTGGCTCACAACCAGTGAGAGCAAAATGCAGGGGAAAACTCTCATGGCGATAACTTATATGTTAAGGGTAATCAGGATCGTGGAAGGAAGAAAGAGAAGGAAAGTTTTGGAAGGCGAAATTTCAGATCAAAGTCTAGAGGCAAAAAGACAATTCATTGCTACAAGTGCAAGGAGTCAGTATGAAGAGAGATTATCCAAATTTGAAGAAACAGACAAAAGAGAAATGTGAGGCATCATCCAAGTCTATAAATGTGGTGTAAGGTGACAATTCAGATGGCAGCGATGGTGATATGCTTTTAGTTTCATCAACTCAGTTCATGGATGCATGAATTCTTGCTTCATGATGCTCCTATCACATAACACCTAACAATGAGTGGTTTACTTTGTACATGTCAACTAATTTTGGCTCAATTTATTTAAGTGATGATATATGTTGCAATATTGTTAATATTGGTGAAATCAAAATTAAGATTTATGATGACACTATTAAAATATTATGTGATGTCAGACACATTTTAGATTTGAAGAATAATTTTATTTCCTTTGGTACTCTACATAAAAATGGTTCTATTCCTAAGACAGATAAGGATAAGGAGACCATCAGAATTGTTAAGGGTGCATTGATTGTGATGAAATGAAAGTTGACTACATGTAATATCTACAAACTGTTGTATAATAGAGTTGTAGGTGGAGTTCATTCTGTTGAGTTGGATGATGATAATACAAAGCTATGACATATGTGTCATCTTAGTGAACGTGGGATGGTTGAATTGCATAAAAGAAATTTGTTGCATTGTGTTAAAAGCTGCAAGCTCGACTTTTGTAATTTTTGTATTCTTGGAAAACAAACTAGAGTCAGTTTTGTGATGGAAAGCAAAAAACTTAAGAGATTCTTGATTAAATGTATTCTAATGTATGGGGCCCTAACAGGGAATTGTCATTGAGAGGATATTTGTATTATGTTACATTTATTAATGATATCTCCATAAAAAATTGGGTGTATTTCTTGAAGCAGAAATATGAAGTTTTCTCTAAATTCAAGCTGTGAAAGCTGAGGTGGAGAACTAAACTGACAGAAAGATCAAGTATTTGGGATTTGATAATGACACATAGTGCACATATTCGCATTTTCAGAAGTTTTGCGATGAGCATGAGATTTAGAGACATTTTACAGTGCGAAAGACACCACAACATAATGACATTGTAGAAAGATGAATACATCCTTAGCTGAAAGGGCAACATTTGAATGTAAGGCTTCCTAAAAGCTTATGGGCATAAGTTGTAAATATGACATGCTATCTCATTAATAGATCACCTTGGGCATCATTAGGTGGCAAGGTTGCAGAAGAGGTATGAACAGGTAATCTAGTTAATTTTGATCACTTGCGAATTTTTAGTCCTCTTGCTAATGTGCATGTACAAGGAGATGAAAGATCAAAATTTGATCCAAATTCCAAGAAGTGCATCTTTTTGGGCTACAAGAAATGTGTAAAAGGATTCAAGTTTTGGGATCTGATTACAATGAAGGCGGTGATCGGTAGAGACGTCGTCTCTGATGAGCAGTTCATGTTGCAGCATAATTAAGACAAGGTGTCAGGGAACTGTTCGAGTTCATATAAGGTGTAGATGGATCTATAACAACATCTAGTAGCAACCGAGCGAGTTGAAGGTTCATATTCAATACCTGGTGATTCAAATACAAATGACTTGTAGAATTAAAATATGGCCTGAGATAAATAGAGACACACCAATATAAGGCCTCCTAGCAGATTGAGCTATGAAGAGTTGGTCTCTTGTGCACTTCTCATCAGCAGTGGTGATCCAACCACTTTTCAAGGAGCTATCACCAGCCAGAAGGAAGAGAAATGGACGCGTGTAATGGTTGAGGAGATGGAGTCTTTGCAGAAGAATCACACATGAAAGCTAGTTCAGCTTCCTGAGGGAAAGAAGGCTATTGGGTGCAAATGAGGCCCACACAAAGAAACCAACAGTATCAAAAAAAGAAGGGGAAAAGTTCAAGACTCAACTGGTAACAAAGGTTTTTTTCACAATAGAAGGGGATAAATTATGATGAAATATTTTCTCATGTGGTCAGACATAATTCAATAAGGACAGTGCTTGCATTAGTAGTTATTTGGGATTTGCATTTGGTGCAGATAGATGTTAAAATTGCATTATTGCATGGTGATTTGAAGAAAAAGATTTTTATGGAGCAGCCACAAGGGTTCACTTAACTTGGACATGAGCATCTGGTTTGCAGGTTAAAAAAATTGTTATATGGGTTGAAACAATCTGCAAGATATGGTGCAAGCAGTTCGACTCCTACATGATTTAGATTGGCTACAAACAATGTGAGTGTGATTGTTGTTTTTATGTTAAGAGCTTTGATGATAGTTCTATTATTTTCCTACAATTGTATGTTGATGATATAATGATTGTTGCGAAGAATATGCATTTTGTCTTTTGTTTGAAAGCTTTATGAGTTAGGAATTTGACATGAAATACTTGGGTCCTACAAAGAAGATTTTCCTAATGGAGATTCAACATGATTGAGGCTCAAGACAATTGTGTTTATCCCAACGAGGCTATGTTGAGAAAGTGCTTGACAGGTTCGAGACGAGTAAAACAAAGTCTGTGAGCACTCCATTGGCAAATCATTTCAGGCTTTCTTCATAACAGTGTCCAAAGACGAATGAGGAAATTGAAGACATGACAAATGTTCAATATGCCAGTGTTGTTGGCTGGTTGATGTATGCAATGACATGTACTCGACCTGATTTGGCTCATGTCATTAATCAAGTTTGCAAATACATTTCTAAACCAGGAAGGTGACATTGGGAAACAATCAAATAGATTTTTAGGTATCTGAAGGGTATTGTAGGACATGAAATTATTTTTAGCAGTCAGCATAATGATCATTCAGCTGTAGGGTATGTTGATTCTGGTTATGCTGGTGATTTGGATGGTAGAAGGTCTACAACGGACATGTGTTTACTCTTGGTGGAGGGCCTATATGTTGGAAATCAATAGTACAGTCTATTGTGACATTATCTACAACTGAAACTGAGAACATAACAGTAGCTGAAGCTGCAAAATAAGTCTTATGTATTACTAGACTAGTAAAGGAACTGGGTGTTGAGCAAGGTAGAGTTCAATTACATTGTGACAGTCAAAGTGTTATTTATTTGGCTAAGAACCAGGTGTACCATGCGAGGATCAAGCATATTGATGTCAGTTATCACAAAATCAGAGAATTTATTGCTTCTGGTGAGATATTGTTACAAAAGGTTCATACTAATGAGAATGCAACTGTTACTATCAACAAGTTCTTGCATTGCTTGGACTTGTTGAATATTCACATTTGCTAGAGAAGCATGATAGCCCAACCCACATTGGTGAATGTGTAACTCTCAGGTATCTTTTCTCCTAAAGGGCCGAATATTCGTCAAGTTGGATAATTGGTAGGTATGTCTCATATATAAAATAAGAGACAGATGTTGTAGTAGAACGAGCGAATCGGGGGAGTTTCATTATGTGGGCTGGGGGTGCAGGGGCAACGCCCCGCAGTGCAGTACAGGGGTAATTTTGTAATTACATATTGTACTATAAGGTTTTAAATATGTCTTGTTGTAGCACTATGATCTAACTTATAACTTTTTTCTAAATTCTAAAAAAAAGTCACTGCTTTGCTCCCCAAGACGTAGACATATTTTCTGAACCACGTAAAATCTTTGTGTTTTCTTCTAAATTTATGTCGATTCTTGCGTTTGTTTGCCCTAAATTTCTCAACACGACGTTAATCACATTATTAGTTTTTGTTAGTCATATTTTTTTTTTAGAGTTTTTCACCGCGCAAAAGGCTCTAGTGAGTATCTCCACTGAAGTTTGCCAGCATTCACACGAGTTCATACAACCAAGCTCAGCGATCTTACATCTTCATGTGAGTTCTTCATCAGTTTGTTTGCTGCCAAATAAAGGACACAATTAAGTGTTGTTTATTCCCGACAACGCTTAAGGAACGAACTATTTACTTGTTTAACAACATAATCTACAAAAACAAATATAAATTTTGATTCTTTGGTTGTATATGTAGGGAGTTATATATAGGGAGTCATATATATATATATATATATATATATATATATATATATATATATATATATATATATATATATTAGGGTTGTTTGATATGATTTCGTTTTGGACTTTAACTTCAGATCTACCCCGTTAAGACTATCTCTTAGAAATAACTTATTTTCCTTTTATTTATTTGTCCAAATTGCTTTATTTTCCCCACTTTTTGACTCTTTATCACTCATTTTGATGGTTTAGAATATGAGATTATTTCGAACTGAGAATTATAAAATTAGATTTGACAAATTGACAACTTCAAGTAGAAAAAACATGAAATAAAATACAACAAGTTTTTATATATGTAATGATTCGAATCAAAGAGTTTATGGGCTCTACATAACTCATATTTCTTTAATCACATTTTTTTTTTCTTTCTTCGGCTTGATTATAAAGTTTTTATGATTAATGTAACAATAGCTGACTATTATTATTATTATTATTATTTTTAATTATATTTTTTATTTTACTCTACATGTTCTCATATTGAATTGGAGTTTTATTTTCCCAAAGTTGCTATTTTGATAACAACTTTTTAAAGTGGACTCTATACTTTAGACTAGACATATGACATTTCAATTAGTGTTTATTCAAAATATCACAAAGGGCTAGATTGAAAAAGTGAAACACTCTTATGTCATTGGCTACAATAAATAAATTACAATGAAAGATTGAATTAAAATAAAGTGTATAATAAATTCACAATAATGATGTTAACTCCCAACAAGGTATTTTTGTTATAGGAGAGATTACAAGGTTCACAATAAACATTATTTATTTGGATATATTGCCTTGACAAAATCAATGATATTTTTTGTTATTAGTGTACAATTTTCTTAATTTTATCTTGTATATTAATAAATCCCCATTTATACAATATGATAATGTTTTGGAATACATGATTTTTCTTCTTTTGTAGATATTGTAAAATAATCATCAACTTAGTTTAATTTTTAATGCTAAAAAAGCACTAATTCAATGTTTATATTTGTTACTATTGTGTTATGCATTTCATAATGGTGATTACATATATGATGATATGGTGATTCGAGCTAACAGTGTCGGGTTTATAGCAATTATTGGACTCTTATGATAAATTTATAAATGCATCATACAACATAAAGCTAAAAGCTCTTCTAATTGTCACAACACTTCAAATAACTCATATTGTTATTGTGATTCTACCCATTCTAATTGTCACAACATTAATAACATTTATCTTTCTTCATGATTATGATATTGAAAGTATTTGTTAAGAGTAGCACGCTCAAATACATATATAAAAAGCCACGAGATTTGATATTTCAAAGAACATTTTTAAAAATATATCATAATGTGTTAGTTTCCTAAATAATTAAAAATTTAAATTATTCTTTTTTTTTATCCCGTATGAATCTCTTGACTTTACCTTTAACTCCTCTATTTGATTACATTTATTAATGCAATTTTAATATTTATTTTTCTATTCACCCCCTTTACCTCTTATATTTATACAACAAAATGAGATTTAATAGATATCATAATTTCAAATTTAATTAATAAGTTATGAAAATTATTTAAACTAAGAAAAAAAAAATCCCATAAAATTTATTTTAAGAATTTGATTTTTCATTTTATAATTTCAATTTGTCAGTTTGAATAATTATTTTATGTCAAAATTTTTAATGAATATTAATTATTAAAGCTAATTTATTTTTTTAATATAAACATTATATCCTTCTATGTATTATATTAATTTATCTCATACCAAAATTAATTAGAATAATTAAATAATTTCCATGAAAAAAATAGCTATATAAATTATTACTTACTAATTCACCAAACTAATTAAATAATAATTTATATAAAACAAATTTAAATAAAAGTAAAATAAATTCTATATTTATTTTTTTTGAAGCAAATAATAAAAATATAAATTTGAATTTTTTTTTAAATTAAATAATTTTAATTGAAGAAAATTGGGACTGAACAAATTAACTGATGAGCACTCCTTTCCCCTTCCTCTTCCGTGCCTACCCGAAACTCTCGACCAAAAATGCGGCCAAGAAGTTGCGACGACAGCTCTTGAAAAGTAGTGGCGGCCTGAGCTCTGCATCCATTAAACCCTCGACGACGAGCTCCCCAGCTCGAAGCCCAAGACGAAGAGGAAGGGAGGAAGTCGCGAAGGAAGCTCGCCGGCGGAGGTAAGTTTTCCCTCGTTTCCGTTCGTCTAAATTCCCTATATCCGCCGAGTTACACTATTTTAAGGATCAGGGATTCATAGGGATACGGAGGTAGAACTGGATTTGATAGAAGGAATGATTTATTTTTGTCATTTAAACAATTTCGCAGGATTTAGCATAAGTACTCAATAAATCCTGATACTAAAGAGGGCTTCAGAGCGAGAATGATGTGGCGTGCAGCTTTCTCCCAAGCACTTCGTATTTCCTCGTCGAAGAAAGCGTCGGTTGGGACTGATATCGTCTTCAGATCTTCGAGGTTTTTGTCCACTGGCTCGGTAAGTATGCCTTTTTTCATTGTGTTTGGATTCGTAATGCACTATTGGGTTTAGATTGTACATCTGCTTGATCGACACGCACTTTCTGTTTTGTGATCTGAATATGCCGTCTTGTAGCTTTCCAATAGCTCATATTATTCGGGTGGATTTTTTTTTTCTTTTGTTGGGTTGATTGTAGAGGAGGATATTTTTATTTTCTGGTTAGTCAGCATGTCATTGACGGATTGAAAGGGGTGCTTCTTTTCTTCATATGTGACAACATTGTAGGGAGAAGTGCACCATTTATTTTAAGACGGGAGCTGGGCCTTTTTTTTATTATGTACTCCAACTTCTAAGAGGTGCTAAAAAAATGTGAATCTGTGCAATTTGGTGAAATGAAGAGATTTAAAGAAAAATTGAATTGAAATGGAGCATCTCATCAATAAGCATTGGAAATGTTAATGTCTGAGAAGGTTGAATCAATGCTTAGAAGCTCTAAGATATCACCCCTAATCATATTATCACAGCCTGGAGGAATTTGGGTTGTTAGTGAAATTACAAGCTCCACAAGAACCATTGAGTTTATTGTGATTATTTTAGCAATTTTGATTTCTTTTGTGCTATATATGGGACATTTTTTATTTTTCTCTTTTATTTGGTTTGTCCTGGATTTTTTTGTATGAGCTTGGGCTGAAAAGTGTGTTTTTTTTTTCGTTGTTTTGGCTAAAAAATCATTATTTTAGTTTCACTTTTCTTATTCCAAGAAAACTAATTTGCTTCCTTTTCTTATTCTGTGTTGGTCCAGTCTTCATACACGGTTGTTGATCACTCATATGATGCTGTGGTAGTTGGAGCTGGTGGTGCAGGGCTTAGAGCAGCTATTGGACTCTCAGAACATGGTTTCAATACTGCTTGCATCACAAAGCTCTTCCCCACTAGATCTCATACTGTTGCTGCACAGGTACTTATTCTCTTTCTGCTACTATCTTTTACCTTTTTTAGGCATTTTTTATATTGAAAGCACTGTACATAGCTTCTTTTTGAATGAATGGATCTAAGCACTATCTTGATTCCTCTAATGATTTTTTATAATGTTAAGTTAAGTGTTGCCGGGATGAGAATGATTAGGTGGATGAGTGGCTTTACACTTAGAGACAAAATGCGAAATGAATATATCCGTAAAAGGGTTGGAGTTGCACCAGCGACGGATAAAATTAGAGAGAGTCGCCTTAGATGGTTTGGTCACATTAGACGTCGACCACCTGATGATCCGATTAGGAGAGTAGATGTTTTAAATACAACTTGTGTTAAAAAAGGCAGAGGCAGACCTAGGAAAACTTGGGCTTATTGCATAAAAAATGATCTTAATTTATTAGAATTAAACAAAAATTTGACACTAAATAGGACGCAATGGAGAAAAAGGATTCATGTAGCCGACCCCACTTAGTGGGATTAAGGCTTTGTTGTTGTTGTTGTTGAAAGGTTGTGTTTTGCATTCTGATTCAAAAAGTGAAAGCAAAAAATACATAACTATGCCGTTAAGCATGTACGAATTATGATCTATCATCTCTAATGATAGAAGAAGTGCATGTGATTCCAGTAAATGTGTCAAAGTGAAGGTCCTTTAACGATTTTGTTTTTGTTAGCTATGCATTTGCAATAATTATGTCATGTAGTTGTTCTCTATTCACTGCGGAGAGAATTCCAAGATAACTCATGAATGTTCTCTGTGATTTTCACCTTGCATATATAGAGAGAATGTCTCTTTATAGACATAAATTTTATGTTAGGTCGCTGCTTGGCTACAAATAGGATCTAATTCAAGTAAAATTTAGTTAATCATGTAAATTTAGATTATCTTGAGAGGATTAAAACTTGAAAATTATTTGGCATTTCAATTGTCAAATCTTGCTAAATCCGGACCAATTGTTTGACTAGTCTTTTCAAGACTTAAAATTTATGAGAGGAGAAATTCTTAAATCCATTAAATCTCGTGAATGGGCAATTCCTATTTTTAACTAATATTGGAGCAGAAACAAGATTTAGCAAAACAACTGGCTTTAAAGTTTCTGAAACCCTGTTTGTTAGGATTTCAGTTCCTGCCTACAATGGACGCCAAACAGTCCTTGAAGCTCATTTTGGTGTACTAGTTCTGTAATTCTCTTTGATTTGCAAAATCACTCAAGGAAACTTAGAATTGCTGAATCATAAACCACAATAATCTAAAAACTTACTTCGTTAAATGAAAACACTAAATAAGAGGCTTAAAACTCCAATGATAATGTAATGATCAAATAACTTCAAAGATATCAATAAGAGATTTGAACCACTAAATTAGCTAAAAACTATATTTTAATCACCGCAAATAAAATTCAATTTTATGAAATTTAAAGAATATCAAACACACTAGTAAGCCAATACAAAATTACATAGGAAATAAATTCACACAAGTAATAAATCAAGGTAGTTGTATATTCACACACTCAAATGAATTACACATCTAATTTTCATACAGAAGAAAAATTGGAAGAGAAATTTTATTTAAATTAAATTTATAATTTACATGCCTCAGAGCATATATTTTTAGACACCTTATTGTCAAGTTAGTAGTATCACACCCCAGTTTCAAAAGATTGCATCCCGACAATACAGAGCATGATGAAAATGATTGAACCGATTATGTGTTATCATAAGAAATGACTGTATAGAAACAATAATAAAAAAAAGAAAAGACATTTAATTTTATTTCATAAATAAATGTCATAAGATTGATGCAATTGAAGGAAACAATAAAATAACCAAAAGAAATTGCAATGAAAGTAAGGAAATAACTACCAAACTCAAGAAGGAAAAATACAATAACTAAAGTTGGAAATTTTGCTCCTATGGAGACGATCCTCCGATAAGTGCTTGTGTGAAATATGTTATATAAAAATATCAACGGGTGAGTTTGACAAATCAAATTTAGTAAATAACATCATTAAATTATCAATGAAATGGAAAACAAGGCATGCATTATAAACAACAAATATGGACAACTACTTTGTGCATGTATAATATCTTAGGCAACAAGAGTGTTGTTAACATTAAATATGTTTACTTATTGTATGAAAACATATAATTATTTTAAATCAGTTTTTTTATTATTCAATTTTTATTTATATTTAAGCTTTAATAGACACCCTAAAATTGGGAAGGTGAATTATAACAAAAGAATCCGATAATTTCCTGTAAAGTCATTACTCTATAGGTCTACTGGCCAGACTAACCAATATCCAGAAGAGGTACACTAAGCTATACATTATCACACATAGGCATACAAATTTTTTCACATATATAATATGCAAGAAATATGCTATTTCATACAAGCTTATGTATGATATAAACAAATTTATCAAGTAAAATATATGAAAATAAAATATCATAATTGTAGGATTAACTCAAATAAGACAACTGGTTACTTCATCACGAGCAATAAATGAAACTTGTAAAAATTGAAATATTAAGGACTTAACTGACAATCATATGAAATAGCTATGAATCTATTACAAATAACAATGACGGACTTCTCTAACTTGGAAGCATACATCTATCTTCTATTTAAAAACATTTACTAACTTTGAGATGAACACCAAACTTCAAATTTATCAATCAACCGACGTTGACTAGCAAATCCTATACAAATAAAATCCCCAAAATTTAACAATTATTTAATTAAATATATTAATATTAATTATTTATCAAGTTAGGAGGAGGGATTGACTTTTAATTAACATTATTCCAACACAATGACATTTCTAAGCAATTAATAAATCTATTTTTTTAAAATATAATAATATTACCCAAAGAAAAAAGTGTAATAAGCAAGGAGTGAGCTCATCTCAAGCCTCAATTACGGCAAGTATTCTACCATTGACTGTCGGCCGTTAGAATGAAGACTTTAACTTTTGAAAAATATTATAAAATGTATTAAAATATGGTTTTGGTTTAATTTAATATATATATATATATATATATTGATTTTTGAAAATAATATTTTAAATTTGAAAAAAGAGAATGGACGGATCTCATTCATTTAGTAGTTTAAATAAACGAACACAATATCGCAAACAATGTACATATCCTGGAGAATATACACAGTACTTGATGATATAACTTGATTAAATAAACTAAAAAAATTATGACATCCGTTCTGGTCTGTAAACTTTTTATTTAGATCGACAAGTTTCCCTATCTAATATTGAAAATTAGATATTTATATTACCTGAGTTCTTAAAAATCCTTATAGAGACAAACCCTTATAGTCAATTACCCATCAAATTACCGAAGTCATCTCAGAGAACTCTCGATGATGATTAGAGATATCTATTTTAATGAATTCAAAGTTAAGAGTTTTCAAGATAGTGTGTAGGAAAGTCAAATGAGAGGATCAAATATAAATACTTTTTTTTGGAATCAAAGGGAAGAGAAATAGGGTATGTCACGGATCCCGAGGAGAACCTCGACGACTTTTCAAACTATCTTATTATCGAACTTTAAATTTTGGAAATGAATTTATTTAAATTTCAATCATGCCAATTATTAATTATAAAAATTACATAAAAAACCTCCTGATTCGCGTATTCTCACTCGTTCATGAAATTATTACAAAATTTGTCTCTTTTAGGTAAAATCAGCATTCCGGACACATCATCGCAGTTCGTTTCGTCATCCAGGGTAGTTTGGTCAAGTTCATCGATTTGAGTGCGCGAATGTATGAAAGTCGCAAAGGGTGTCCTAAGGCTTTTAGATCCTATGGGTACTCGACTTAAGTTTCAATACGTTGGTTTAATCGACTCAACCAAATGGCAAGGATTTGAAACCATCTGTATGAAACTACAAGGAGTCAAGAAGTGGTTTGAATTTCTAGTTGGTGTAGGTCTCACTACTAGAATTCTAAGATAGTCATATGAGAAATCCTAAGGCTAGATCCTAGGCTCTAAGAAAAAGGAATAGACCACCGAAAATGAGGTCAATAAAATGAACCCGCAATAGGTGTGTTGTGCCAGACAAGCGTACCGCGCGTATTAGCGTTCATCGAAGTGATCAACAAAACCCACACAAAAATCTAAGCCAACATGCTCAGAACAAAACACAAAATTGAATGGAAATCGCTTCGCTGGGGATTTAGCGAGTGTAATTCTAAATTGTAGATTTAGTCTTCAATTTTCCAATTTGGATTCGATTTGTTTCTCTTTTGATTTTGATTTGGATTTCAATTTTGATTTAGATTTCGTGGAAATTTCAAATTTAGAAAAGCGAAGAGATCGGGATGAGATGGAAAGCACAAGAACTCACATCTAACTCAAGAGGTAGCAGAGGGAATCAGAACTTCAGGTACTGGCCCCGAAACAAGAAACAAGGGGAATTGGACGACCTTGCACCAATCCCGAAAAAGATTTTGAATGATTGCGATAGAAAGAACTCCTGAAGCGACGCAGAATCGGATGTAAAATCCTCAACCTCTAAAATTCGATTTGAACAATTGCAAAACAATGTTAAATCGGATGTCGGAATCCTCATCCTCTAGAATATGATTTGAAAGATTGCAATAGGAAGAGATCCTAAAGCAACGTGGAATCAGATATAAAATCCTCAATCTCTAAAATTCGATTTGAAAGATTTTGAAAGATTGCGATAGGAGGTGCTCCTAAAACAATGTAGAATCAGATGTAAAATCCTCAACATCTAGAATATGATTTGAAAAATTGCAATAGGAAGTTATCCTAAAACAATGCAGAATCGGATATAAAATCCTCAACCTCTAAAATTCGATTTATAAGATTTTGAAAGATTGCGATAGGAAGAGCTCCTAAAGCAACGCGGATTCAGATATCAAATCCTCAAACTCAAAATTCGATTTGAAAGATTTTGAAAGATTGCGATAGAAATATCTTCTGAAGCAATGCAGAGTCAGATGTAAAATCCTTAACATCTAGAATTTGATTTGAACCTTTGCAATGCAATGCAGAATCGAATGTTAGAATCCTCATCCTCTAGAAAATGACTTGAAAGATTGCAATAGGAAGAGATCTTAAAGCAACGCAAAATTGGATATAAAATCCTCAACATCTAAAATTTGATTTAAATGATTTTGAAAGATTGCGATAGGAGGAGCTCCTAAAACAACACGGAATCGGATATAAAATCCTCAACCTCTAGAATTTGACTTGAAAGATTTTGAAAGATTGCGATAGAAAGAGGTCCTAAAACAATGCGAAATCGGATATAAAATTCTTAACCTCAAAATTCGATTTGAAAGATTTTGAAAGATTGCGATAGGAACATCTCCTAAAGCAACGTGGAATCGGATGTAAAATTCTCAATCTCTAAAATTTAATTTGAACCATTACAAAACAATGCATAATCAGATGTCAGAATCCTCATCCTCTAGAATTTGATTTGAAAGATTACAATAGGAAGAGATTCTAAAGCAATGCGGATTCGAATATAAAATTACCAACATCTAAAATTTAATTTGAGAGATTTTGAAGGATTTTAATAGATTGAGATAGGAAGAGCTCCTAAAACAACGCGAAATCGGATGTGAAATCCTCAACCTCTGAAATTTCATTTGAAAGATTGCGATAGGAGGAGATCCTAAAACAATGCCGAATCAGATATAAAATCCTCAACCTCTGGAATTTGATTTGAAATATTTTGAAAGATTTTGATAGATTGCGATAGAAAGAGCTCCTAAAATTACGTGGAATCGGATGTAAAATCCTCAACTTCTGGAGTTTCATTTGAAAGATTGTGATAGGAGGAGATACTAAAGAAACAAAGAATCAGATATAAAATCCTCAACTTCTAGAATTTGATTTGAAATATTTTGAAAGATTTTGATAGATTGTAAAACAACATGGAATCAGATGTAAAATCCTCGACCTCTAAAATTTAAATTGAATTTTAGAGAAAATCATGGAACTTAGGCAGTGCAGAAATTTGTTGAAATGTCTCTACAAAGATTTATGAAAATTTTTTGAGGCGATGAATTTTCTGGGAAGCTTGGGTTTTGAATTTTTGTGGTTGTTTTGTTCTTTTTCTTTTGTTTTCATTTATAATTATTTATTTCACGTTGGTGATTTATTTTATTTTGTTTATTTTACGAGTGTTTTTTGTTGTATTGTCTTATTATTATTATTATTATTATTAGGATTTGGACCCATTTTTAGACAAGTGCGACATCGATGTTTTCAGGACAAAACTTTGTCATTGAAACATTACAGGACACTAATTCTTCAAGTATTGTCCACCGACTGAAGACAAATGTAGAGAATAACCCACTCTTTAAGGTACTATCAGAATTATATTTTTTCAAGTACCTATATAGATGCGTTATTTCAAAGGACGTCATAGCTGAAGAGATCGCAACTTCATAGCTTCGCTTGTAGCAGTTGTCGTTTGCTTTGTCACCGATTCTGTAAAGTTGTCCAAGTTGTCTTTGAGAAATTGCTTTGATGCTCTTCGAATTGACATTGGAGTTGTTTTTTCTGGGCACTGAAAGATGTGACTTCAGGTTCGAATTTCCATTAATTGCTAATATCATCGTCATTTCTTTAATTATTTCTTTCTGAGCCTAAGCAAATTTCAAAATTTCTGTTCGTGTGATTGAAATATTTTTCATTGCCCAAAGATATTTCTAAGTCAGTTAATAGTCGACTAAAAGACCCAAGATCGTTAAACTTTTCCTTGAATATAATATCGGAAGAATTTTCTTAAGAGATTTTTTTGAGCTTTATCAGTTAGGGGAGGATTCAAACTTCAATTTTTGATTTTCGAGCTTTATCAATCTGTAGGAGACGACCTTTACTGAGCTAATTGTTTACCGAACTTCTGCGGGTGTTGGCAGAACAGTCGCAGCTGTTCGACTTTCAGAATTTCCCGGCTACACCTCCTTTCCCGTACCTTTGTCAGTTGGTACGGTCTTCGAATTGGACCCAATCTCGAATTCGGAAAACGGTAGGGCATAAGCGTTGACGGACTCTTCATTGTGTAGAATCTCTTTTCCTTTTAGTTAGCAGAGCGACTGATTCAACGGTGGTGAATCCAGCGGTAGGAGCAGAAACAGTCCTAGGAGCAATCCCAACATTCCTAGCAGCAGGCCTTACAACAATAGAGTTCTTTCCGAACGACATCCTCTTCAGAGGGGAGGATTCCATAGCATGCTTCAAGTTGAACTCCACAGTAGGCTTAACGAACTTGTTCATTTCAGGCTTCATCACTGCGACGACTACGTCCCCAAACTTGGCTCCAACATTGTCGAACCCTTGTCTAAATTTAATGACTGCCAGGTCAGGAAGCTCGTCCATGTTAATAGCAAATTTCACTCTAGCAACGAAAGAGAAGATCAACTTTGGCAAAGACATTGTCCCTGTCAATTGAACAATCTCCAGAAGTCAATAACGTCTCTTGTCTTGCAGTTTCAACGAAAGTACTCAAGATACCACACTTGTACTGTAAATTAGGCAATTTTCTTTATACATTTTTATTTAATTTAGGTGCATTATTTTTTTTATTCTTTTATTTTGTTTTCATGTTTTCACTTTATTTTATCTATATTTCCGGATTTTATATTTGTTAACGGTATTCGTTTAATTTTAAAATTTAAACAGAATGTACGAGTAAAGATTTGGTTTAATTTGCCGATAACAAGTCAAATTCGATAGAGACAATAAAAGTGAAATTCAGGACCCAGTTTTGGACTGAATTCACGACGCACCTCGCGCACTAACATATATATTGGGGGTCCGACCCCACACAAAAAGAAAACCCTAAAAATTCCTGAACCACTCTGTTTAGAGATGGTCAAACAGATGGTTCTGGAACTGAGAATGTTGACCGTGCTTGCCCAAGAGAGAAATGAGCGAAACATGCCCATGAAAGAATGTCAATCTGGACTATGAGTGACGCAGACAAATTGCCGATATATGAATATAGAAATCTCCTGATCATAATGAAGAGTAGAGCTATCCCCCAGTGGAGTCGCCGTAAATTGTCGACCGTTAAAATGAAGACTTTAACTTTTGAAAAATATTATAGAATTTATTAAAATATAGTTTTGGTTTAATTTAATATATGTATCTATTTATATATATATATATATATATATATATAGGGTAAAGGAGCAGCTCATGGCTCTCTACGTGTTAATATAAAAAATGAGTACAAAAAAAGAGAGGGAGAGGGGATCCCCATCTAAAAAAAAAAAAATACATGATAACTCATAGGGGTTCCTCTCTCCACAGTACAACTCCACACAAAAAGTAAAAATACATGAACAAGTAATGTAAACCCAAAAATACATGTATTCCAGTATATAAAGGGTTACATGGGTCGAACAAATGGGAGATCTAATTTGTCTCCATCCAAAAGAAAAAAAAAGACAAGGATCCACATTAGTAACTATGGGAACTTGGAGATGCAACCCAGATTTTGCTAAGTAGTTTGCAGGTCTATTGGACTCTCTCGGGATATATGAGATCCTGTAGATCACAGGGGAGAGTAAGAGCAAGATACTATGGATCCAGAATAGTAGAGACCAAGGACAATCCACTTCCTTGTTGAGGATGTTCACCAAAATAAGAGAATCAGATCCACCCATAGATTAGAACATGACATTTTGTTGGCAAAGAAGGCTGCCCAAAAAATAGCAATGCATTCAACCTCTAAAGCATCTTTAGCAGTAATGTGAGAATGAAAACATAAAATGCCGTTTCCTTTGTAATCTCTAAATATTCCTCCAATGCCAGCTTCGGATTTTAGAAAGCTCCCATCTGTATTTACCTTCACCCAACCAAGGGGGTTTCTTCCAATAAGTTAGCAATGCCAACGGTCCTCTTGCTTTACATTCAGATGCATTCCTTCCTGGGATCAGCAGGCCTTTATGTTTTTAAAGTCTATTAATATAAGCTAAACAGCTGGCAACCACAACAGAAGGTGGTAAATAGACGTCCTCAAACTTCCTTTGGTTCCTAGCCATCCAGACAAACCAAGCCACAATGTAAGGGATAGAGAATAGTCCAGTTGAGTGCCAATCCTGCCAACACTGTAAATCTTGCCAAGTTAAAAACAATGTGGGGACACCAAGGTGTTGAATTACCTTACTCCAGACCTCCTGTACAAACGAGCAATGGAAGAACATGTGAGGTAGGTGTTCCTCACTTGTCTTACAATATAAACACATGGAAGGCCCTCTCAGTCCTTTCAGTTTCAGAATATCATCCGTAGGGAATAGTTTTAGGAAGAACCTCCAATAGAAAAATGAAATAGACAGGGAGAGGAGTTTCCCCCAAATCTTCTTCCCCCAAGGAGTCGCCTGACATTTTTCACCTTTGCTACAAATGAATGACGACAGGCTTTGTGATGGAGCTTTTTTTTTGGATCGGTTTATCCTTCTTAGTTCGGTCAATGGGTTGAAGATTAATCAAACACACTTGAGATGGTTTTAAGAGGTTCCTGAGAGCAGCTACATTCCAATTATTTCCCTCCCAGCAGTCCACTACTTTAAGATGCCCATTAATTGGATGAAAATTCTGGGGGTGGAGGACAAAACCAGTAGTCCAATTATCCAACCAAAAGTTAATATCAGCCTCCCCCAGTTCCTAGAAAAATTGCTCTTCAGCTTTCTCTCGAACTTTAAGCATGTTGCGCCAGATTCTGGAATCTCCAGCTTTTTGCACTATCTGTGAGGGATGTCATTCTTTGCAATACTTACCAGCAATGTACCTGGCCCATAGGGAGCCTTGAGCCCAGAACCTGATCCAGAGTTTAGAGAAATTGATAGTTTTCAGTTGCTGGAAACTTCTAAAACCAAGCCCCCCCAGCTGATAATGGTTTGCATATCGTCTTCCAATTGACCCAATATTTTGTTTCCTTTGGGCCGACCACAAAAATCTGTTAAAGCTCCTTTCTAATAACATTTGTGTGCTTTTCTTGAGTACCACCATTTGCATAGTGTAAGAGGGGAATGCAGATAATACACTTCTTAACAAAGTAAGTCTTCCCCCATTTGACAAGAATGAATGAGTCCAACAATTCAACTTCTCGGATATCTTAGCCGAGTATATCATCAAATTGTGTTTGTCTAACCCTTCCTTTAAGCAATTGAAACCCCAGGTAATGAAGAGAAGACGAGTTGTTGCTGATCCCAGTAAAATCAGCAATCCAGTGTTTAATGTGGGTTTTAATCTGTGCACTGAGAACAATTTGGCATTTGTCCTTATTGAAGATCCACCCCGAGCACTCTTGAAACTGCAGTAGACATTGAAAAAGAAGCTTTATAGCTGGTTTAGATGCCTTGGAAAATACTATGAGATTATCTGCATAAGCCAAGTGAGATATGACAATGTTAGATTTGTGTTGGAACAAAGTGTGGGGAGATTGCCTTGCTAGTTGGTTTAGCATTATGGATAAGTAATTAAATGCTAAAATAAATATGGTGGGTGATAAGGGATCTCCCTGTTTAATGCCTCTAAAGGATTTGAAGTATCCAACAGCCTGCCCATTAATCATAATGGAATTCGAGTTGTTGGAGAGCCATCTCTTGATGAGAGAAGAGAAGTGATTGGAGAAACCCCAAGCTTTAAGAGCCTCATCAATGAAATCCCAATGGATGGTGTCATAAGCTTTCTGTATATCTAACTTGAATATGGCATTTCCACCCCTGCATTTCCTATCCAGATCCAACAGTAGTTCTTGAGCAAGAAGAGCATTATCAACAATGTTCCTGCCTTTGATAAAAGCCGATTGGTTTTCACTAATGAGGAAGGGTAGATGAGGCTGGATTCTGACAACTAGAATCTTGCTGATGACCCTAGTTAGTACATTAGTGAGGCTAATAGGTCTGAATTGTTCCCAGGTTTTAGGAGAGTTAACTTTAGGTATGAGGATGATAGTAGAGGATTTAAAATAATTATGGAGATCCACCCCCTAAAGAAACTCTGGATGGCTTCAATAATGTCCCCTTTATTAATGTTCCATGTCACCTTGTAGAATTTTGCTGAAAATTCATCAGGGCCTGCTGCCTTATTATTATAAATTGAGTTTAAAGCAGTCCAAATTTCTTCTTCAGTTGGAATGAATGTAAGGTTAAGCTGGCTAGTATAATCTCTCTCAGCTGCAAAGAGATTTCCATCAATATGTGTTATGTCAGTGGAGGGTTGACATATAAGATGTTGAAAATAGTTGACTGCACCACTAGCCAAGTCATCAGAATACACCTAGTTCCCCTTGGATTTAACCTTGTAAATAGTGTTACATTTTCTTTTATAATTAATGCGCGCATGGTAGTATTTTGTGTTCCTGTCTCCCTCCCAAAATTTAGTAAGTGCTGCCTTCTGCATCGGGAATTCTTCTTCCACCGTGATGGCTTGGAGGAGATTTTCATGGGCTTGCCAAAGTTCAGCTTCAAAGCTGAATTAGCCCGAACTTGACCTTCAATATCAGAAACCAATCTCTGAGCTTAAGTGACCTTAGAGTGCACATTCCCAACAACATTCCAATTCCATGTCCTTAAGTGTTTAGTCGGTATATATATATATATATATATATATATATATATATATATATATATATTGATATTGATTTTTGGAAATTATATTTTAAATTTGAAAAATGAGAATAGACGAATCTCATTCATTTAGTAATTTAAATAAACGAGCACAATATCACAAGCAATGCACATATCCTGGAGACTAAACACGCTACTTGATGATATGACTCAATTAAATAAACTACAGAAATTATGACATTCGTTCTGGTCTGCGAACCTTTTATTTCGACTGAGAAGTTCCCCTACATAATATTGAAAATTAGATAGAGTTTATATTACCTGAGTTTTTAAAACTCCATAAAGAGGCAAGCCCCTATAGTCAATTACTCCTCAAATGACCAAAGTCACCTGAGAGAACTCTCGATGATGATCAGAGATATCTATCTTCATGAATTCAATGGTAAGAGTTTTCAAGGTATTGTTTAGGAAAGTCAAATCGGAGAGGACCAAATAGGAACACTTATTTTTGGAATCAAATGAAAAAAAAAGTAGGGGATGTCACGGATCCCAAGGAGAACCTCAATGACTTCCCAAACTATTCTATTATTGGGCTTTAAATTTTGGAAATGAATTTATTTAAATTTCAATCATGTCAATTATTAATTATAAGAATTATATAAAAACCTCCCGATTCGTGTATTTTCTCTCATTCATGAAAACATTGCAGAATGGATGTCTCGTCTAGATAAAATCGGCACTCCGGACGTATTGGCGCATTCCGTTTCGTCATTTGGGGTCCTCTGGACAAGTTCATCGATTTGCGTGCGTGAATGTATGAAAGTCACAAAGGGTGACCTAAGGCGTTTAGATCCTATGGGTACTCGACTTGAGTTTCGATACGTTGGTTTTAATCGACCCAACCAAGCGGCGAGGATTTGAAACCACCCGTATGAAACTACAAGAAGTCAAGAAATGGTTCGAATTTCTAGTTGGCGCAGGTCTCATAACTAGTTCTCTAAGATAGTCAAACGAGAAATCCTAAGGCCAGATCCTAGGCTCTAAGAAAAAGAAGTGACCTCACCAAAGATGAGGTCAACATTGACGATGATGGATAGCCACGGAATTGAATGAAGAAAGGAAGCAAGGGAAGAGATGGCTATAAAGACTTTAGGAAGAAGAGATGAGGCTCGATTGGTGCAGTCAAGCTATTATAGGAGAGTGTGCGACGAGGAGTACTTCGATGCCCGAGTCCATGCCCTCCTTAAATTAGGATGAAAGGAGGTTGCTTAAGGTGACAGAGAAGAGCACGAGAAGGAGAAATCTGAAGAAATATTTTGGAGATCGCCCAAGTCTCCGGGCCAGGAAGGCTGCACAGGAAGATCACACGATCTACAAAATTGAAAGGCGGTGAGGGAAACATCACATGAATTCTGGAGGAGAAAAGAAAAGGAATCGTGAAAAGCCTGCAATTTCGAAGAGGCGACAACTATCAGAGAGATAAAGGTGGGAATATCATATGTGGGAAGCTCAATTAGAAAGGTGACAGCGAGCGGGATCGCAAGATTTGCACGAGCAAAAGAGGAAGGTGTTTCATACCTTGCTAGCAAGGGTCTCAGCTGCGAATGAAGAAGGAAAGAAAAAAGATTACAAGACTCGCATGATCCGAAGTTTGTGCTCACGGGAGCGAAGGTTCAATTTGCGACTCAATAGGATAAAAGTAAAGGAGATTTTCGGTTCTTACAAGTAGAGCAGGTTAAGATAAGGTCGACCAATCTAATGTTAGACAATCTTCAATTTCATAATTAAACTTTACCCAAAACATTAGGAATTTTGTACGACCGGATACATTCCATCAATAAAAACTGTTGGGTCCTGATAAAGCCCGTGAAATGCAAAACAACAATATTAGATGTTGTTAGGAATCCTATCTTTTGCGACAAATAGACCCACACGTAGTGGTACGATCCCACATGGATAAGAGCAGAAGTGGTGGCTACCGTGTAATCTACACTTCTATAATATAGAGATTTTTACATAAATAACACACAATTCTTATGTATTTACTTACTCACACGTAAACTCATATTTATACACATAACACTCAAATCTTTAGTATTACTTAAAAAGTCACACTAACCACTTTTTAAAGCGAGTTATACCTTTTCATACACAGATAAGCACCAAAGTGATATGTATGTTAATATGAATGTTTAGGTGTGAGATGTAAAAGCATAAGATTTGCGTGATACGTTTGTAAAATTCCCTATAATATATTGTTTCAGAGTGTGCCAATTTCCAAACGTCCATTTTTCGTAGACAAACTTTAGTGAAGTGGAACTCAGATCCTTTTTTACCTGGCTGATAATACTGATTTATCCTCTTTTTGGGACCTCATGTGAACTATTCAGTTGCTTTTGGCATGGCTATTTAACCTTTGCTACAGTATCTCACCCTAGTAGTTGCATTTCCAGAAGCTTTTTGACTTAAATAAGCTAGTATTTTTAATCAAGGAAGCTGCTTTTATTCAAGGGAATTCAAACCCGACACTCCCATTTGGAAGTTAGACTGCAATGTTGAAGCTAGTATATTAATGTTGTGTTAATGACTTGCCATAATTTTGTGAAGTTAGGAGATCATGACACCAATATTGGGCTGTATTTAGCTAAGTGAGATTTCTTCTTTTTTTATTGTTATTTATTTTTTATCGTCTTATGCAGGGTGGCATTAATGCAGCATTGGGAAATATGAGTGAGGATGACTGGAGATGGCACATGTATGACACAGTCAAAGGAAGTGATTGGTTAGGTAATTTGCTAATTCTAGATTTTTCATTCTCTCTCTCTCACACACACACACACATATATATTTGATTACCATGGAGGCCTCTTGTCATTTACATGTTTACTTGCATCCCATTAGGTTTTTGTTTCCATTCCTTCGCTAAATTATGGTGGAAAATTTTTTTGTACCCTTGAAATTTTTTTTTTCCAATGGATCAACATGTAATCATTTTTGTATCCTTGGCGACTTATTTTTTGTTTATCCAATTTAGCTATTCCAAGATTGAAAGTTCTCTTAATCTGTTTTGAATATGTGATCCTGATTGTATTGGATTTAGGCGTCTTTTGGTGATATTGACATTTATCATTTTCTGTTGTTCTCGTTGTGGGTTTTCTATCATGTGCTCATTCAGTCCTTTCTCTTTGGAATTTTATTTGCCAATCACTAAATAAATTGTTCAAGATGAAAATTTATTTTTGTTTAAATTTTAGAAAGCCAGATGTTTGAAATTTTAATGGTTGTCTTTTGGTGATATCTGATCTTTTATGCACTGCAATATTGTTACACATTTTAACCATCGTCGAATGTTCTGTCTTGCCTCAGGTGATCAGGACGCTATTCAATATATGTGTAGAGAGGCACCTAAGGCAGTCATCGAACTTGAAAACTATGGGCTGCCATTTTCTAGAACAGAAGATGGAAAAATATATCAACGCGCTTTTGGAGGGCAAAGCTTGAATTTTGGAAAAGGTTTATTCTTAAAAAGTTTTGTCATTCCAACTTCTTGTTTGTGTCACCCTTTTATATCATCTGTCATGAAACTTGTTTTACACATGCAGGTGGCCAAGCCTATCGCTGTGCTTGTGCTGCTGATCGCACTGGCCATGCATTATTACACACTCTTTATGGCCAGGCAATGAAGCATAACACTCAGTTCTTTGTTGAATATTTTGCTCTGGATCTTCTTATGGATAGTAGTGGTAGGTTCTCACAAAAGTTATTTTTGTTTTGTCTGTTGTAAATACTTTGCTTGCTTTATTGTTTGAAAGCCAGTTCTAGTTTTCAAATATATGGGTTAATTATACACGTGCTTTTATATATTGATTTAGAATTATGATGTTGATCAGTTAGATCGGCGGTCTGGTCTTGCTACTTACACTTTACTTTTGCGTGATTATCTTTATTTTGATATCTATGCCTTTTAAGTCTTTTGTTATTGCTAAACTACATTTCACTAGTCAATGTATTGATGTTATTCCACTTTCCCCTCTTCATATACAAGGTTTACGTGTTTTTGTTACGGAGATGATACAAAATGCCGAAATAAATAAAAAAATTAGCTCTTCTATTGTCTTTGAAAGCGGTTAGCTAGCAGTTTTTCCCTCTTGTTCGGTGGTGTTATGGGTTCCTTTACTTAACCTTCTTTTCTTTGTACTGTGAGTTCCCTCTTGTTTCTTTCTTCCTAGTTGGTGCTAAGTCTTTCCTCTTTCTTTCTCTATGTAATCTGAGTTCTTTTGTATTTTCTTTGCTGCGTTGATGTGGGCCACTGCTAAGATCTTGTGACTTGAACGTGAGCAAAGAGAGTGAACGCATATCTTGTGAACTCGCAATCCTGCTCGCGTAGGATTTCGCGATTCCCAAGATTCTGCAAGTTTGACGAACGGGATTCCGTCGTGTTTCACACTGAATCAGTGATTTTTTTCCCTATTGTTGTTGTTGGTCCTTGCGGGCCCTAAATTTCTGATTTTTCTTAAAATTAAGTATTTTGAGAGAAGATCATGTTAATCTTTTTATTTTCTATTTTTGTAAACTTTTTCTCGATTTTATATGTTTTCAAAATTTTATTATATGATTTGTCATAAAGAGTGTTGTATCCTCTTTTTTTATTTATAAAAGGTGTCTGTAGCTTATTCAGGAACATGTGGTGAATCTCCTGATTGTTTGTACCGTGCCGTTTCGTCTTCAGCCTCATTGATTGTTTGTACCGTGCCGTTTCGTCTTCAGCCTCATTGTTTTTAGTGAGGACATCCGTTGAACGTCATCTAGCCCACTCCAAACGCCGTCGATTACCTGTATTCTCATTCTCTTGCTATTCCATAACCATTCCACTAAGGGTGCATTTGGGCTGCTGCTGCTTTTTCAAGAAGCTGCTGTAATGCTCCTTCCTGGAGAAGCAGCTTTTCGGGAGCTGTCAGGAAGCTGTTAATAAATAAGCAACTGTCTGTTTGAGAGATCAATTGTGTTGCTGTTGTTTTGCTGCAAAGGCTGTTTTGCTCTTCTACAACAAAAACAACAACAACAACAACAACAAAAAAGCCTTTGTCCCACTACGTGGGGTCGACCACATTAATCCTTTTTCTCCATTGCGTCCTACTGTTTTGCTCTTTTATATAATATATTCAAATAAATGCAATTTTTAGAATATTCATAATTAAATAATAGAAAGAGTTTGTACTGTTAAAAAACTGACAGTTCAGTCCAAAATACTTTAATACATAAAAAAGTTTTGTTTTTTAGAGCAAATAACTACAATAACGAGAATAATAATTGTAATCTGTAAGTTTTGAATGATGTTTGACTTGAAATCCTAATAATCAAGTCTTCTAGACAATCTTCTCTCCATTCCTGCATTTGTCTTTGACTGATCACAGTATGGAGGTACCTCATCAGTTTCATCAACCCACTAGAAGTAGTCATAATCTGAATAAGTCTTGTTTCTGGGACAATAATAAAGTCTTTTCTCGTAATTACCTTCCCTCCTGGAGTGGTACTGAACACGTTCGTCGCCACAATAACAAAGTGAAACCTTCAAATTACGCGATGATCTTTAGCTCATATTTCTTGTTATTATAATATAGTATATATCTAATTTAAAAAAATTAAGTTGATACAACATTGGAGAAATTTTTTAAAAATTATAAGCAGTCTTAAAATTAAGAATTAAAGCTTATCGGTGCAAACTATAAAAAATACAACACAGTTTGCTATATATATTTTGAAAAAAAATACATCCAGAGAAATACATGAAGATGAAATATGAATAATCAGCTACAAATAACTAGATGATGGTACATAAGTAAGGTCGTTACATTCACCAATGCACCAATAATTTCCTCTCTCAACTGTAACATCTCAACACCTTTTCCCTTAGAAGTGTTGTACTCGTTTGTCTTAAAGTCCTCTTTTTGCACCGAAGGTTTGTCTTGATGTTGGTTAGCTTCCTCAGGCATGTAGGTAAGATCATTATCTAAGACCTTGAAATCAATATCATCTTAGGATAGATGCCTCCGTATAAAATTATGGAATGCAGCTATTGCAACAACTATATTGACCTGTTTTTTGAATGAATATGTGGGCATACCTCGGATCAAGACTAACTTATTCTTCCATATACCAAATACTTGCTCGATAAAACTGCGTAATAACGAGTGTCTTTTGTTGAACAACTCATTCATCCCCTTATTCACTTGACAGTTGCGCTCATAGTCGGGGATGTAATATCTTGTGTTAGAAAATGACTTTAAAAAACCCCATTGTAGTGGATATCACAAATCGACAAGATAATACTTTCATGAATAACGATAATATTACTAGATTAGTTCAAACGAAAATATAATAGTGACCGATTAGTTAAAGACACCAACCTTGGAGAAGTATCGAGAATTTGTATTTGGGCCGTCGAGTTGCAAATTTAAATATTTTGCTATTGTGTGCACTCCATTACCAATCAGCCATAACGAATGTGAAACACATGTTGAAATCACATACTGCTAATATGTTCTGTGTAACAACTCCACACCTACCGATATAGACTATCTTTTTATCCTTTCCCACGCGTGCGTCAATATGTCCATCAATTGCTCATATGTAGTTCTTATTATAAAAACAATTTAAGTTATTTATAACTTTAATTAATTGAAGGATGAATTGATAGTAAGATAAATACCTTGAAAAATGGCATGTACCTTATATCGCAATGAATTTTCCAAGGTGTTTGAAAAAAAGATGGGTCCGATGGTTTGACGATGTCCGCAGTCATTTTAATTAGAGATTTAGCCCTGAGATGAAAACACCTGCTGATCGTCTCCGTGGAGTTCTGGAAACGCTTAGAAGCTGTACAAATGGAGTCATTGTGCGACACATGAAGAACATGATAGTGCGGGACTTCGCAGGTTGTAAATCACGGAGAGCATTCAAACTATATTTGGATTGCAAGTCATCTAATAAATCAAAGAAAATAGCTTTTGACATGCGGAACATGTTGTGAATCTGGCTTGGATGAAGCTTCCATTAGTTCACCAACCCATTTGTCAGCCTTAGGTGGCCATGTGACACACGGTGTCTTCGAAATTTGTCCACGGTAGTACTCATGAGTCGGATAAACTGTGCTGATAATGACTGTTGCACGTTCAACTAGTTTTATAATCTCCTCTTCATTTGATGGCTCCATTTATCTGAAAGAATATCATTAAGTTTATTTCAAAAGAACATATTATTCTCAGTGCAGGTAAATGCTCAAAATGCGTGCAATGAAAGTTTTAAAACTACAAAAATCTAGAAATAATTAAACGTCAGAAATAGTAAACACAAGCTATAGTTTACAACAGAAACATCAAATACTACAAATAGTCACTCTGTCATAGTACTAACAAAAAAAAATGTGCATGATATCTAACTAGTCAAACTGTCTAATAAATAACAGAGGTAAGGAGCACTCTGTTATGGAAGTTGGGTGGAGAAAGCTTCTCGCTTGTTTTTATCCTGCAGATGTTTTGTAACAAAGAAGTATAGGGGCATGTCTTCGAAAATTTTTAGAATTGAGTCCAGTAGCTTGACAATATCTATCATTATTGGGTATGCATGGAGAGCAGTGCGGGCATTCAAAGTAATGCTGGTGCAGTTTGTCAACAGCTTTATTATCTGCTGGGATAGATAAGCTACCCTGACTTTTTTTCTTCTTTTTTTCCTTTTTATACTGAGGGTGCAGGTCGCTTGGAGTGACTGGACTTCCCTTGCTCTTTTTTTTTCCGGTTGTTCCTCGTAGACCTCGTTCAAATGAGAACATTTAAGGTGCGTTTTGGGCAGCTTGTGCTTATCCAGATAAGCAGCTTATCTGAAAACGCGGACTGCAGGGTTTGAGTCGCGTTCCGCCTGCAGCGGATAAGCTGCCCCAGATAAAGCCTTAGACTCATCCAAATTAGGGGTGAGCTTTTCTATTGTGGCCAGAAACTGACCCCTGTATCTAGCTTCTCTTCCAGCTCCAGGTCAATGCCAGCAAGTCTAATTTTTTTTGCATTCGGTAAAATCCTATAATTGATAAATTGGTCTTCTAATATGTAACATTTTAAATTAAGAAATATTGAATATAAGATGTTCTACTTACTGAAATCTTCTTTTGCCATCACTTCTCAAGTGTATCAACTGTTTTTCGAATGGGCTCCCATCCTAAACCAGCGGCCCCTCTCTTGAGCTCCTTCCACAACTTTAAATCTTTTTTAAGCTGATCTCATTTATTTTTCAGCCGAGCTTTGTCGTACAGCCTACAAGTTCTTTTTTGAAAGAGTTTATTTGTATTTTACCAACCTTCTTTATTGAAATGTGTTGTTGATCTATTGCCATTTTCTACCTCTTTTAAGCATAAATCACAGAAACTTATCTTCGTCTCCCTATCCAAAATAGCTGATATCCTACTTTTTTTTTGTTTACCCATCTGATATCCAAGTAATAAAAAGAAATACATCAACATAATTTGACATGTAAAATAACAATACATGAACCTAAACAAGAATATGCCAAATAAATAGTAAACGTAGAGCTTAAAATCAGTTCATAGATGTCAAAGATAACTCCATCCATGATCAACAATTGTGTTAATTAGGCGGCATAAAGGACAGACAGTATCTGTGCCAAATTAGCATGATCATTTTTTTTTCACATTTACATTTGGTAATCGGTTTAGCCCATTGTTATGTTTTTTCCATCATCTCTACACTAAATATTTCACAAGAAATGTTAAATGTTCCTACCAAATCACATTCCAAAAGTCTCATCGTAAATGAAAAACATGCAATCAACGGGTCGATAAAACATCTGAAGTAATAAGATCATATAAATCCTCCAAGCAAACCAAACAATGCTCATATGTTTGTTTTAGATTTTCTTGTTGTTTTATTTTGTTTGGATAGCTATGTGAGCATTGATTTTCAGTTTTTCTGAGAAATCATTCTGGCTGAATTGCTTGTTCTTGCCTCCTCATTGCAGAGTTATATTTTTGGTGGAGAATGTTGAGCATTGTTTCTCTTTTTAGTAGTTTTCTTCTGCTGAAATTTTCATAAATAGAATTGCATATTCGTTGATGCACATTTGAGGTTTGCATGATAGATAAGTTAGTAACATCCTTACATTTTTTGATTGATCAGTAGAGACAATGGCATGAAATATATATAAACATTATTCATCTATTCATTTCAAAATTTTTGGTGTACTTGTTATTAATATCCAAGCACTAATGCGAATCCTCAAAATATATGCCAAATAAGATCTCATAACTAATCTACCTTGCAAACCTCAATTTGCATTAAAGTATATGTAATACACCTAGAACACCAATAATTTCACAAAGGAAATAAGAAATACAAAGGTAGGCACCGAATGAAGCCAAAAAAATAAGAAACCATAGAAGAGAATATTTCGTCGGAGGTTGCAGCAAGTCGTCGGCGTCGAATGGAGGGAGAGAGCGAAACCAGGTTTCAGCCCTAGCAATACAGATGCCAATAGATGACTGACGAGGGTATGTGCGCGAATATGGAGTGGGGTTACCGGAAATTCGAAGGGGCAGTGACATCAAAGGCACTTCGCAACAGAGCTCCATCTGCAGACCGCACCCTCCCCCTTCCGTTTTCGCGTTCGACTCGATGTGACCTCCGACCGGCTTAACACTGACTGTAAAAGAACCAAACACGCTTCTACTTCTCTATGCATAAAAGCTGCAACAACAGGGTCACGAACGGGCCCTAAATCTGGTTGTCAAACACCTTTTTGCAGCCTTAGAAAGGCGTCATATGGGATCAAAGCCCGACAATTCATGAATTTTCAGGGAATTGTCATTCCTATGGCTAAATCTAAAATCCACATTACCTGAATCTTCGACCAAATACATACCCTAACCATTCGTACCTTAATTTCTTAGCACAAATCCTAAATTTTCAAACGCCAATCTTCCTACCTATCTCCACCACAAATCCACCCCGATGCCAACCCACCAAAACCCTAAGAGTTGGCCAACATTTGATTTGCAATCCTACATCCGCTGAAATTTTCATCGGGAGAAAAGAACACAATGCCGCCTAGTAGAAACACTCAAAGAGGTGTTCAAATTGAGGGTATGCAGCGTGAGATCCTTCAATTGCAACAGAGTTGCCAGCTTTGAGAGGAGACAACTCGAAAACATCACCACTTATAACCAGAGGAGTAAACAAACCGCTGAAATTTTCCCACACAAAATGCAACCTCATGACTATACACAACCAAACCTGAATTCACAAATCTTTGAAATTCCAAGGGAAGTGGAACCCAATGGAGAAGACGAAAAAAAAAAGCACAAATTATCCAGTTCAGAATTATATTGTCTATGAGAAAGTTTTGAGAGGAGACAACTCGAAAATGTCATTACCACTAAACATTGGTAACGAATGGATAGGTTCGTCTATTATAGACATGAACTTCCTTTTTGTCAATCTCATGTTGGATGCTCTCAAGTGGTGGAATTTGGGAGATAAGAGGGTTAGAAGGAAGGAGAAGAGGTTGTGATGACTCTAGATTTTTGTGGGTATCTAAAATTGTATTCGGAAGTGGAATTGTGATGACTCTTGATCAGTGTGAGTATTCAATGTAGTGTCCCAAGTCTAATATTCATCCAGACTCTCCCTCTAAATTTCAAAATTTTGGGTTGTAGGTTTGGTTTTCAAACTAGTAACATCCATAGAGTTATAATAATTTTTTTGTAGTGAGAGAATAACATGTGTACCTCTTTTTGTTAGAAGCATACTCATGAAAGATACATTTGATTGATTTTAGGTCTAATTTTGTGCGGTTTGATTGATGAATGTGAACAAAAAAGACAACCACAAAATTTTAGAGGATTGGATGAGAGCTCTAAAATGAGGGTATTTTTCCATCACAATATCGGGATGGGCCTTGAATCTATTGATCATGCTTGGCATTCTATTAATTAGGTAGGTGGTTGTGAGCATGACATCTCCTTAGAAAATTTTTTGGATATTATGAGGAAGCATTATGACCTAGATATCTTAAGGTGATGTCTATTTTTCCTCTCGGTAATCCTATTTTATTGTGAGGCACAGATAGTCACGTGGATGATACTGTTCTTCACAATGTATGATCTAATGATATAATTGAAGTATTCTTTTGCATTATCAATTTTGAGAATATGAATTTTACATTGGAACTGAGTGGAAATGTTATTGAAGTACTGAAAGATTTGTGCAGCTTTAGATTTTTCCTTCACGAGGAATATCCAATTGGTTCTAATGTGGTCATCAATAAAGAAGACAAGCCATTGGACTCCATTGATGGTTTTTAATTTTGATGGCCCCTAAATATCACCGTGGATGATAGAAAAAGATGTGAGGATGTATATTAGGATAGATGATATATGTGATGAATATGTTTAGCCAATCGACAAAATTCACATTGAAAAACTCTAAGTTTTTTATTAATAAAGGGATGAATGTACAACTTTGTAACATAATGAAAATTGAGATGATTCTGGGACAATGTCATAATAGAATTTGACTTCTAACTAAATCAAACATAAGGGACTCAAGCATATGGAAGATGATGGTGAATGAGACACTTATGTGTTAAGAGAATCACTTCTCTTGAGCAGGTGTGTACCTTGCTGCAGTTTAACATTATAGGTCACTTTCCCCGAATTCACAAGTTTTAGAATAAAATTTAGTAACGCGGTTTAAATTATGAATAAACTTGCTAATTGATAGTAAGTTACATTCTAATTTGGAAATATATAGCATATAAGAGAGTTGAATATCTTTGGAGACTTTCACTTCTCATTTCCCAATAATCCTAATGAGATTGATATCGGAGTTAACCCAAACTACGACTCAAGCACGACTTATTTTTGTTGCTGAAATTATAAAAGACGAGTACAAGGGCGCTTACTAACCGGAGAGGACTCAAAAACAACAAACATGGATACATATGTAATAAAACAAACATACAACCAATAAAACAAGATAGTGATTGCTGAATATAGACTTAAGAATAGATCAGAAACAACTCTTGACAGTAATGACGGGCGGTTGAAAAGTCTCTGAGGTGGCGGGGAAGTAGTCAGCAACGGTTGGACGTTTATCGAGATTTGTGTTGACCGGAGTGGTGCTGGGATGTGACTGTGGCTGCTAGCTGTAAGGGGCGCAGGAGGGAGGACTGCGCCTACCAGATGACTGCTTGGTAATTGGAACTGCCGCGCCGAACTAAAGACAACACATGAATGAAAGACAACGCCAGGGGGAGTTGTGGAAGTGCGGAAGTGGAGGGAGGATGGTACCAGGAGGAATGGAGTGGGATACACACCACCTTGGCAGGATACAACCGTAGTACGACGCCGTCGAAGGATATAGCGCTCGAATAGAGTGAAATAGCAGGGACAACACCCGAAATCAGAAATCACAAGGAAAAAAAAAACTGCTGAAAACAACATGCATAAATAGAGGAGGGATGGAAGATAACAAAGGCAAGATCTGAAGAAGGAAAGAGGTGAGAAATGGAAGGTTTGCAACGACTAGGAGGAAGATCCGTAACAACGGCTAGGAAGAGGCGTAAGATTAGGGCATGGGGGGAGTAGGCTAGTGAAGCATGCAATGCAAGATGGAGTAGGGCTAGCGAATAAGATGGATCAGCATTTTAATGCCGAGGACCGGTTCGGTTCAGCATGAATGGCTAGACCAGCTTGCTCCAACTCGCACTGGCTCGGCGCGCTGAAGCAGAGAGAGTGTCCTGCATCAGAGATCTATTGTCAAGTCTGAAAAATTTGGAGTTGGCAAACTCTTTGTAGTTGGTGAGGGCATGAATATGTCCTATCATGTGAGTAGAATCACTTACATTTATTGCCCAAGGTCGAACTGTTCCATTGTAAGGAGAAAAGAGGACATGATACCTTGGTATATCATTAATTTGGTAAGTCACTCAGTTGTGCTCGAAAGAAGTTTCTTCAACACCTACAACAATTCCTTGGTATATCATTAGTTTGGTAAGCCACTCAGTTGTGCTCGAAAGAAGTTTCTTCAACACCTACAACTATTCGTTGGTGAAATGGCTAGGGTCGGTCAACTTTTCAGAAGTGGTAGTAACACGAGTCTCGTTGTCTTGTTCTTTTCTCCCTAGCTCATGTTTTTATCGTGCAGGTTTTTCATGTAGTCATCAACATCTGTACTGTGTGACCAATCTTGTAATGTTCACATAATGAATGCTTAACCTCCAGAGTGGAACTCGATATCTCCATAACATACTTGGTCATAAATCTTATGTGTTTAGGGTTGCAGCTGCTGTCGGAAGAAAGTTCTAGCAATAACAAGGTGAACGACATAGGGCCTATAAGAAGAATTCAACTACTGGAATGAGTTCCTGCTGCTGGCGCTTGATAGCGAAGCACAGGGAAAGAAGCCGTTGCAAGAGGGCATTCCAACAGAGGAACTAGAAGCCTGCAGGGAAAAGTGGTCTGCATAAGAGAGTGCTTAGACATAAGCGTGTTCAAGGGAGCGTATGGGTTTGGAGGATGACCACCCAAATCCCTTCACAGGACAGTTGCTGGGAGAGAAAACATGAGCCGGAGCCGGGAGGATTTGCAAGATGATGGAGACTGGCTGCTCTAGTCCCATCGCAGACGACCGGGAGGAAGATGTTGCATGCGATGAAGTTAATTCACAGAAGGAAGACATCGTAGACGACACAGGAAGAAGATTTTGCAAATGGCACATGATAACATCTCATATGGCACAAAAGGAAAATGTCGCATGTGACAGACGAAGATGGGGCATATGAAGATGAACCACACTTCGTCGATCACAGACGTCAGACGACGATATGCAGGGACGCAGACGACACAAACAATGTCGTCGAGGGAACTAGACACGACCATTCAAATTTGGAGGAGTGCTTGGAAGGCAGTATAGGTAGCCAAAAGCTTGCATATATACGCCTTGTAGGGATTGAAGACAATCCTATTCTAGTGTTGAATGAGGATATAGGGTTTGTTCCTTTGCTTTGATACCATGAAGAGAGCAAGAGAATATTATTTCTCATTTATCAAATTACAACTCTTCTTTATATATAATAAGGAATGACTAGAATAAACTTAATTACACCCATTGATAAATTAATTCAAGAAGGAAAGAAACATGACATGACAAAAAAAAAAGAATAAAAGAGAATAATTCTAAAATTTGAAATTCAGAATTCCATAGAGATCGCAACAAAAATTAATCCTAAGCTTTTAAGATCATTAAAGAAAAATAACTTTTCAGATTTTTTACAAACAATATGATCAATTATATGTGTTAAACTGATTAAATCCAATCATTTTTAGATTTAATTTTAGCATATGATTTTGTTTTAGATTATGATTTTGTTAAATTTTTCATTAGCATATGTTTTTGTTATTACTTTACTTTATTCAAAAAAAGAGATGAGCATCTTATTGTTTGTTAGAATGGATTTAATAAAACATAAATTGATTATTTTATTCTGAAAAGAAGAGATCGTTAAGATTGTAAAGATTGTAAGTTCATTCCAAGTGAGGATTTAAGTACCCAACATCGATTATTAGTTCTAGATTTTAAGATGAAGCGTTATAAAATAAAGAATAATAAGATTTATCATTATAGAATTATATGGGGTTACCTAAAAGACAAATAAAATTATTTTTATGAGTAAAATTTAAGATTTCAAAATTTAGGATGTTCATGAAGAAGCAAATAATATATGAGATAAAGTAACAAACACTATTAAACAAAAAAAAAGTTGTACTTGGAGAATTAAAAGAAAAAAAAATTCTATAAATAAAAATAGTTAGTGTTGGGATAATAATGTGCAAGAAAAGATAAAAATATACAAAATTATGTTATAAAAATTGGTTTAAATGTAAAAGTTTAGAGAATTGAGAAGAATATAAAACTACTCGCAGGGAGTCTAAAGGAACAATCTACGACGTTAAAAATTCAACTTTTAGTGATCTCTATAATAGATTAGATACTAAGGAGGATGAAAAATATATGTAGAAACTAGCCAAACAAAGAGAAAAGAAAAGTAAATATCCGACTCAAGTAAAGTGTATTAAAGATGAAAATAAAAAAATAGTTTTCTTAGAAAAAAAAAATTCAGCATAGGTGGGTGAGTTATTTTGATAAACCTTTTAATGAAATTTCTGAATGTACGATCGACCTTAGTAATCCTTAATATCGTTAATAATAATAAAAAATTCTGACATTAAATTAGACGCAAAGGAGTAGAAGGATTCATGTAGCCAACCCCAATTATTGGGATTAAGGCTAACCTATAATTTAGATGAGAAAAGAAGAGAAAGAAGAAGATTAATTAAGTCTTCGACTGGAACAGGAATAATACATCTTGGAAGAATTTAAAAGAAAGAGATTTTTATATCAATAGGAACATACGTTTTTAATAGCCCATGAAATTGATGTTTATCATGTGCATATTCATGTGGCTATTGTTGTCTCTGTTGTTCTATGGTTTGTTCACGAGTCAAAGTTATCGACTCATTCTGTGTGGCCTCCACCCAAACACTTTGGAGACGTCTTTTAATTTTGGGTGAATTTGTGTCGGATGATAAACCCTTCAAAAACTACACTTTTTCAAATGAGCTAAGAAAATAAAAAAATAGTTTTCTTAGAAAGAAAAAAAATTCAGCATAGGTGGGTGAGTTATTTTGATAAACCTTTTAATGAAATTTCTGAATGTACGATCGACCTTAGTAATCCTTAATATCGTTAATAATAATAAAAAATTCTGACATTAAATTTGACGCAAAGGAGTAGAAGGATTCATGTAGCCAACCCCCTATTATTGGGATTAAGGCTAACCTATAATTTAGATGAGAAAAGAAGAGAAAGAAGAAGATTAATTAAGTCTTCGACTGGAACAGGAATAATACATCTTGGAAGAATTTAGAAGAAAGAGATTTTTATATCAATAGGAACATACCTTTTTAATAGCCCATGAAATTGATGTTTATCATGTGCATATTCTTGTGACTATTGTTGTCTCTGTTGTTCTACGGTTTGTTCACGAGTCAAAGTTATCGACTCATTCTGTGTGGCCTCCACCCAAACACTTTGGAGACGTCTTTTAATCCTGGGTGAATTTGTGTAGGATGATAAAGCCCTTAAAAAACTACACTTTTTCAAATGAGCTAAGTCGAGCCATAATGTGCTTGTTTAGTCATCCCTCTTGTTTGATTTTTAATTATTTGATGATACTTGACAGCTTCATTATTTTTTTTTGCTTAGAGATTGCCTTTTGTTTGTTAATAGCAATTTCTTTTTTTATGTTTCTTAGATACCTTTCTTAAAAGATGTCTTTGAGATTGTATACTAAACATTGAATACCCCTCGTTAGAAGTTAATAACATTGATTTATTTCCTTCTCCTATATTTTTTGTTTTATGTATTTTCTATTTATTTGTCTTTACCATTTTATATCTTTCATATGTTAGGAGTCTTGTAATCTATACTTATATCTTTCCTTTCGTATCAGTAAGCTTATCCTGCTCAATTCCCAAAATCTAAATGGTATCAGAGCCAATGATCTAACTCGTATTGTTGGCCCCTTCTTCCCGTTGCCGGAACTTCCTACATGCCTCCCTCCCCTGCAATTTTCAATTGCAGGCCTCTCTCTTATGTGGTTATTTCTCCTCTTGCAGTTGTTTTCAGCCATCGACCCCTTCTTACTGTCGACTGAACATCATGCAGGCCTACCCCTTGCAGATTTCATCTGATGGCCTCGCTCTTGCAGTTTTTTCAGTCACTGGCTCCCCTGCTCGCTCTTCTGTCACTATTTTTATGCAGATTTTAGCCGTTTTTTCTGCAAGATTTTCTAGCAGCTGGACCTCTCCTCCACCTGGCTAAATCTTCTTCCATCAGCGTCGTCTGCAGGGCTTACCGACGATCTTCACTACAGGATTTCCTGCCGCTGGAACTCTCTATGTCGGGGCTACCCATATATAGAAATTCTTCAACTCTAGCAGCATTCACTAAGATTCACCGAGAAGAAAGCTGGAGAATTGTCATGCTCGACACCTCCACTCTTTCAGCTGAACCTTTAGCCTTGGTCTCCAATATTACTCCACACTCTGCCGCGCCGTCGCTAGCTAATAACTCTACATGTGATTTCTGCCATAAACCTTATCGAACATGTGACAAGTGTTGGAAGCTCCACAGGAAACCAATGAACAAGTCTTCGACCAAAACCTCCGCTGCTAAAGGGTTTGCTACGACCTTAAAATCTGTGACTGTGCAACCGAACCTCACTCGGACCATCCCAGAATCATCAGACTTCATAAAGAGTTAAATGGACCACTTAATTAAGCCATTTGGATCTACTCAGCTCTCCTCTGGCCCGTTGACCTCCTATGTTCGTCAAGATAACATTTCTACGACACTAATTGCTTTTGATTCTACTAGTCCGTTGATTATTGATTCAGGTAAGACAGACCACATGATCACGTGTTCACAAGCCTTCTCGACATATCTTTGTGCTTCAGGAGAGATATTGTTAAAATTGTCGATGGCTCCCGTAGTTCTATTGCGGGTAACGGGTTTGTTGTTCTTACAGCTAGGCTGACTCTAGGATTCGTGTTATACATTTCTTTTGCTGAAGTGTAACCTCTTATCAGTCAATAAGTTAACATATGATCTTGATTCTGTTGCTCATTTTTCTCCTGTTGTTTGTCTTGTAGGATCGTTGTTCGGTGAGAAGGATTTGAATTGCTAAGCAGTTAGCTGGGGTCTACTTCCAGGAAAAAGACATTGATGATGCATACACTCAATCTCATAGTTGTAGTTTTCCCTAGTCTATTGAATGTCCTATTATGCTTCTATTTTTTACTATTTAAAACAATTATATCATTTGATGTTTATTAATAAAAGGAATGCACAAGAGTGTGCAAATTATAAAGAGGAATTAAGTTGATGTGTCGTACTTTAAAATTACGAGAGAGAGTAATTGAACATAGGTTAAGATGTGTTACAAAGATTTCTCTTTATCAGTTTGGATTTATTGCCGGACTAGTCTACTATGGAAGCTTTATTGTGAGGTTTTATAGAGAATTACAGAGAGAATAAGAAGGATCTACATATCATTTTTATTGAGTTAGAAAAACTTTACAAATAGTTTCCAAGAGAAGTCCTTTGGAGAGTTCTAGAGAAGAAATGTATTGATATAACTTACATTTAAGTCATTAATGATATATATATATATTAGAGTTCGATTGACCCAGTATTTTCCTATTTGAATGAGATTACATTAGAGATCGACTTTAAGCTTATATATATATATTTTTGCTTTATTTATAGATGCTCTTATTGGACATTTATGAGAAAATGTGCCTTGGTGTATGCTTTTGACTGATGATATCCTTCTTATGGATAAGACTAGAGAAAGACTTCAGAAAAAACTTGAATTATGGAGGTCTACACTGGAGTCTAAAGGCCTCCGTTTAAGTAGAACTAAGACTGAATACATGGAATGTAATTTTAGTAGTAGTAGCTCTAGTGGCAGAGGTGTGAACGTTTTCGATATCTCAGGTCTATTGTTGAAAGCGACGGTGATATAGATGTGGATGTTATTAGTAGAATTCAAGTTGTTTGGTTAAAATGAGGGAGTGCATCAGACGTATTGTGTGATAGAAAAGTATCGCTTGGACTGAAAAGAAATTTTATAAAATGGTAGTGAGACCTGCAATGCTTTATGGCACAGAATGTTGGCCTTTAAAAGAGAAGCATAAAACAAAGTTAAGTGTTGCTGAGTTGAGAATGCTTAGGTGGATGAGTGGCTTGACACTTAGAGACAAAATGCGAAATGAATATAGCCGTGATAGGGTTGGTGTACCTCTAGTGGAGGATAAGATTAGAGAGTCGTTTTAGATGGTTTGGTCACATTAAACGTCGATCATCTGATGATTCTTGTAGGAGCGTAGTTGTTTTAGATTTGTCTTATGTTAAGAAAAACAGAGGTAAACATAAAAAAAAATAGGGTTATTATTTTAAAAATGATCTTTATTTATTAGAATTAAATGAAAATATGACATTCCATAGGACGCTATGGAGAAAAATGATTCATGTAGCCGATCCGACTTAGTGGGATAAAGGCTTGTTTTTGTTGATGATGTTTATTAACAAAAATCTATCTAGTTTTAAATGTAAGATGTCATTTAGTTAAACATTAATGTGTTTCATATTACACTCTTTCCGTTCCTTTTTCGCTGATTCATAATGACATATGAGGACATTACTAAACAATGGTTCCTTACCTTGATTAATGATCAACTTGGATGACTTGGGTTTATATATTAAAAAACAAATCTGAAGTAGCGGTCACTTTAAAAAATTTCACTCCCTCGTTTTGACTCAATTCAAAACCATAATTCAAGTTGTTCCGATCGACAATGGTCTTAAATCTTTTAACTCTATATTGGGAGAATTCTTGGTAAGTAAGGGCATCCTTCATCTTAGATCTTGTAGGCTCCTCAACTAAATGGGATAGCCGACTGTGAAAACTGATACTTTCTTGAAGTTGCTCGCTTCATTATGTTTTAATCTAATGTCCCGAAACGTTTTTTGAATGATATTGTCCTTACTGCCACATATCTCATCAATAGAGTCCTCACAAAATATAAATCTTTCGGACCCCGTTATCCATCTTGTTGTTGTATTTCCTACTAGTTGGTTCTTCTCCACATTAAATCCCAAATAATTTGGATGCACGCCCTTTGTTCGAAACACTACCTCTACTCAAAGTGAACTTGATCCCCGCTCAATCAAATATATCTTCCTTGGATATTTTGCCACTCAAAAAGGCTATATGTGCCTTGATCCTACGACCAACAAACTTTATGTTAAGTGTTGACGTATCCTTTTTTGAAAGTGTTCTCTGCTTCCCTAACATTGCCTCGGGTAAGGGAGAGCTGAAATTTTTTCACATTATTCCTTTTCCAACTCCGTTGGATATTTTACCTACTCGTATTGCGATTGAATTTGAGGAACCCTCTGTCCCATTGGATCCGCCAACCAAACCAACATCTCCTTCATCCACTCTTCATGTCTACACTTGACGGACCATACCCTTGTGTGAGACTTGTCACAATGCCCCTACTCGTGGACCCATTGCCTCGCTGCAGCTCTGGTAATCCTCTCAGGTTGACATTCCTGGAATGACACTCTTAACCTATGGGTATCACTCTTGTTCTGAATCAGTTGAATTATCCCATTGAGATACACATTCAGACATGCTCTTTATCCTATGACAAAATACGTCTCTTACCATAACTTATCACCGACCTACAAAGCATTTGCCACTTTTTTGATAGATCGTTTTCTTCCATCTATTATTGAGGCATCATTAGAAGTGGACGAGATGAATTCCCTTCATTGACATTATACTTGAGATGTTGATCTTACTCGAGGAAAGAAAGCAGTGGGTTGCCGGTGAATTTTCAACATCAAATTTAACTCCAATGGAGCCTTCGAACGCAACAAGACAAGGTCCGTTCGCAAACCTATGGAGTGGGTTATGAGAAGATGTTTGCTCTGTTAGCTAAACTGAACATCATTCAAGTTTTGTTATCACTTGCTATGAATCTGGATTGGCCCGTACTCTAACTGGATGCCAAGAATGCTTTCTTTAATGGCGATGTCGCAGAGTTGTATATGTCTCTCCCTCTAGGCTTTGACTCAAAGTTTGCAGAGTGCCAATATCTATTTATGGATTAAAACAATCCCCCTAGGCTTGGTTCGACAAGTTTACATAAGTTATCGTGGTCTCTCAGGCCCAATCTGATCACACGATGTTTTTCCGTCACTTATCCGATGACCGTATTGTCATCCTCATCGTTTATTTCGACGACATCATTCTCACAGGTGATGATCTGTCGGCTTTGTAATCTCTCAAAATCATCTTGGGCGCATCTTTTGAGATCTATTTGGGTTCTCTCTGGTGTTTCCTAGATATGGAAGTTGCATGGTCCTCTCGGGGTATTAGCCTTTTCCAGCACAAATATGTGACAAATTTACTGACTTAGACGAAGCTACTTCTTTGCAAACCGGTAGCTGTTCCAATGGAACCTAATGAAAAGTTGGTCGACGTTTCTAATGCAGTTCCGGTGAACAAGGCACATTACCAATGTTTAGTGGGGAAACTCATTTATCCAGCCCACATGCGCCCTGACATTTGTCACGCTGTTGGTACTGTCAGTCAGTTCATAAATGATCCCTATGAGCTCCAATTCACTGCTGAACATCAGATCCTCCACCGGTTCAGGTTTGTTGTTTTCTCTTCACTCCTCTCACTCTGTTGCATTTATATGGATGTCGATTGGGCTGGGTCCGTCCATGGTCGGTGATCTATCTCAGGTTATTTCTCTTTCATGTGGGAAAATCTTGTAACATGAAAAGTAGAAAAAGAACAATCTGTAGTTGCCCGGAGCTGTGTTGAAGCTGAGTTTCGGTCTATGTCCCTTGGAGTATGTGAAGCCCTCTGGTTGCGCATCATGCTGCGCGAGTTACATATGGCGGTCTCTCTTCCTTCAGAACTATTTTGTGACAATAAAGTCGGGCATAATTTGGTCCAAATAATCTTACAAAGCATGTGGATTGACCTTTTTTTTTTAATCAAGGAGAAGCTTGATTTCGGGGAAATTTGTGTTCCATTCATTCCTTCCACTAGCCAACTAGCAGATATTCTCACGAAGAATCTTCCTCTGCCTTTGTTTGACGAGTTCAAATTCAAGTTGAATATGATTGGCACCTTGACTTCAACTTGAGGTGTAGTGTTAGAATTTATTGACATTGATCTATTTCCTTTTCCTATATTTATTGTTCTATATATTTCTTTCCTGTTTTATGTATTTTATATTTTTCCTATTTTATATCCTTCTTATGTTAGGAGTCATGCAATATGTACTTATACCTCCCATTTTCTATCAATAAGATTAGCACCCTCCTAAGATTTATTTCCATCCTTCTGTTTGTTGAATTGTTGTGTCTGAATACGAGAGTTATCCCAAATAATACTAAGAAAAGCAAATATTATTAAAAAACAAATTGACAGTTACAACCAAACATACTTGAATGCAGAAAAACACCTAAAAGCTTTCATGAGTTGGGTGTGTTTGGCTTAAATTTTTTTTTTAATTTTAGAAAATTACATTTTATTGTTGGTTATTTTTTATTTACCTGATCTGCATTTCAGTTATCAGTAGCTATTTCTTGCCTTCCATGCTGTTTTCAGTTGTATTTATTTTTGTATACGTGCTGAGAATTATTTTCTTTTGTTTATCATGTAAAATTGATTTTTTTTTTGTGGTTCTTTTTCTGGTTCTTACAGTTTACACTGTTAGCTATTTGAGTTATTTTAGTTCAAATTAGGCTAATTATATTTTCTTGTTTAGTTATTTCTCTTTTTTTGGAAGGCTTTGCAGCAGCAACGATATGTACAATCAAGATTAGATCTAGATTATTTTTATTTTTATTTATTTTTTTGTTTTTTATTTTATTTTCTTTTTTAATGTGGGGACATTATGAAAATCAAGTTTTACCACCCTCACTTCTATCCAAGTAGTATTTTCTTATTTCATGTTCAACTTAAGCTTTAAAGCAATTAATTACTAATAATTTGGATTAATCATTCTAATGTTAATGACTAACAAGGTTTCTACGTAATTTAACAAAAATAGAAATTTTGGGTTTACCATTATTGCTGTTCCAAATATTGTAGAGGGAACACATGGAAGTTAGTTACAAAACTCTTTCGATGAATTTTCAAACAAAGGCCTCCCTTATTGGGATATGCAATAACAAGGTGTTGATTGTGAGGTAGAAAAAAGTAAAGCAAAGTAGATGAGTAAAGGGGAGATGATGGCGACGACTCTTCTGATGGTGTGCTTGTGGCTACCATAATCTGCACATTCATGATTACACTTTCATTTGCTTCAACTAATTCTTCTCTAATTTTTTGCAAATCTCCTAATCTAGCTTTTTGATGAAGAAGTGGCGGGGAAATGATCTTGGTCACCCAATCAAGTAATTTAATAGGCCGTGTAGGCTTGAGCCAGTGGAGACACGTGCCTCCATATTGAATCCACCAATTGTACGACATAACCTTTTAGGTATATGTATTTGCCATATATCATAGCTCTCCTTTTGTTCACATAGACATTTGCGACTGATAAGTTTGATTATGGGAATTGTACAAGGTTTTCAAGATGGCTGTGAAACATTATCTGCCTTTCCGTTCCTTCTTTGTATTACTGAGCTTGTCTTCATATTCTTCTTCTTCTTTTTTAATTATTCTATACATGAAATCTCTTTCACTGTTGACATTTTGCCTTTTTCATTTTAAAATTGCTCTACCATGCTATAGGGTCCTGTCAAGGGGTGATTGCACTTAACATGGAGGATGGAACACTACATCGTTTCTGTGCCAAATCCACAATTTTAGCCACTGGGGTAAACATGTGTTTTAATTTATACTTTTTTTTGTTATTCTGTGATGTATAAAGCAATATCACTTTATATGATTTTATTTTATTAGGGTTATGGTAGAGCCTACTTTTCTGCGACCTCTGCTCATACATGCACTGGAGATGGTAATGCTATGGTAGCTCGTGCTGGTTTACCTCTTGAGGTTCATATGCAACTTCAAGCTAAAAAATTTTTTGCCCCAAATTGGGATCATTCTGTATTCTATGTACTTAAACTTTTTATCATTTCTTAATCATGCAGGATCTTGAGTTTGTACAGTTCCATCCTACTGGCATTTATGGTGCAGGCTGTCTGATTACTGAAGGTTATTATTCATCTAGGTTTCTTAGTCTATGTAGCATAGCTTTTTTATTTCAGTGATTATGTAATCTTTGCCGGATAGCATCCCATTTTTCAACTTCATGTTTTTTTATTTTTTATTCAATGAATTGAACGTTAGTCCTCTCTACTTCAGAGATCATTCAACCAAACGGTTTGTTGTGGCTTATTTTACTGTGCTTTTCTCTTCTATCCTTTAGGATCTCGTGGTGAAGGTGGCATTCTTAGGAACAGTGAAGGTGAACGTTTCATGGAACGTTATGCTCCTACTGCAAAGGATCTTGCTTCAAGGGATGTAGTTTCAAGATCTATGACTATGGAAATTCGAGAAGGTCGTGGTGTTGGTAAGAGCTAGGCTGAGATTGTTTTTAGCTGAAATCCATCCATTTTTAAAACTCTTCTGGATGATATCTATAATTGTTACAGTACATATTATGTGACCTACCAATATGTAGTCTCCAGTTAATTGTGTCTGAAGATATATTTATTTTATTTTGTAGCTTTATCTTCCTTTCTGTTGAGTTTTAAGTTGTTCTTTTCTAATTGTTTCTTCTGGATATGTGTAGGACCACTAAAGGATCACATTTATCTGCACCTGAATCATTTACCTCCAGAGGTGCTCAAGGAAAGGCTTCCTGGGATATCAGAGACTGCTGCAATTTTTGCTGGAGTTGACGTCACCAAGGAACCTATCCCTGTGTTACCCACAGTACACTATAATATGGGTGGAATCCCCACAAATTACCATGGGGAGGTACATTTGACTCATGCTTTAGTTCATTATGAAAACTTAGTGTGAATTTGTCGTTAATTGTCTGTTCAATTTTATTCTATTCAGGTAATTCACATTAAAGGTAGTGATCCAGACGCAGTAGTTCCTGGTCTAATGGCTGCTGGTGAGGCAGCCTGTGCCTCAGTTCATGGAGCAAATCGCCTTGGTGCCAATTCACTTCTAGACATTGTCGTATTTGGCAGAGCATGTGCAAATAGAGTTGCAGAGATTCACAAGCCAGGTAGATCGCTTTGTTTTTTTCTCTTTAAAAGCTTGTCATCATGGAAATCTGTAATTAAAATGCTGCATATATTGATTATGTGGTATGGCAGGTGAAAAGCAGAAACCTCTTGAAAAGGACGCTGGGGAGAGGACAATTGCTTGGCTTGATAAACTTAGAAATTCCAATGGCTCCTTACCAACCTCAAAAATTCGTCTCAATATGCAAAGGGTGATGCAAAATAATGCTGCTGTATTTAGAACCCAGGAAACATTGGAAGAAGGTAAACCTAACAGGGAACTCCTTTCTTGTACTGTTTCTTCTTAACGAAATTATTTCTCAATGGCTATACTTTCAAACGCCATTTTTTCATTGATTTTGGTTTTTTACTTCTAGTAATTTAAGCAGATGGTTATTATTCCTTGAATTAGGTTGCAAATTGATTGACAAAGCGTGGGAGAGTTTTCATGATGTTAAAGTTAGTGATCGAACCCTGATATGGTGGGTATTCTCATCCATTTTTTGTTCCCCTTCCCTAACGATTTCAAGCATCATTCGTAACCCTGATTTTCTTGCTTGCAGGAACTCTGATCTGATAGAAACTCTTGAGTTAGAAAATCTTTTGATTAATGCCTGTATAACCATGCATTCTGCTGAAGCACGGAAAGAAAGTAGAGGAGCTCATGCCCGTGAAGATTTTACTGTGAGATTTTTTTAATTTAAAATATATCATTAATATTCTTCTATTTTCTTGTATATTGCTGAATGCTGCCTTTTTTTTTTAATTCTTGCAGAAAAGAGATGATGAGAACTGGATGAAGCATTCACTTGGGTATGCATTCCCACCTTTTTATCATCGTATATTTCTCTTGAAAATTAGAATTAGAAGACTGAAGAGTAGAAATTAGAGTTTTTATGATTACAACAACAACAAAGTCTTAATCCCACTAAGTTGGTTTAGCTACATAAATAGGTGAACAAATAACAATCTAGGAAAGGTGCAAATCTTGAAATCAATTTGTTATTATGATTTTTAAATATAATATATAGTAGACACTGAATATTGCTGTCTACAAATAGTTAGCTTGTTATAGGTACAAAATCTTTTGTTCTAGACTGTTGAATTGTTGTATATGAAAAGCTGCTGTGCATGGATGGTTGGATTATGATGAATATCCAAAAATCCCTAGACTGTGTTGATCGAAAATTGTCGAGTATGGATCAAGGATTTTTTCACTACTTCCTCTCAAACTAGCTTGTATATATTTCATCATGTTTAGCTTGTTGATTAGGTTATCAAAACTCATTATAGGTAAAACCTTTGGGGAGAATATTTTAGTTTGACAATGTGTGAGAACATAATTTAGTTGGCCTATTGCATTTTTAAATTTTTGGGAGATGAAACATCATTCTATCTCAATTTGTCTAGTCCTGTCACGATGGATTTGATTTTTTGCATTATTTTTGGTAGCTTATTTGTCACAGTACGATTTTAGAGACTTTTCAACTTGGATATTTTAATCCAAAATCCTTTTTACCACATTTGTTTGTAAATGTGAAGTGCCTTTGTTGTGTTTTCAATTTTCAGTGTTGTTTCTCAACTCCACAAATTGTTATCTACTTTTTCATGCAACCAACTTTTCCTATGCTAGAAAAACTTGGCATTTACAAAGATCCGAATTTGATCTACCTTTAAGTTTTTTTATCTTAAATTTCTTTTCTAGAAATTATTTAAATATGATTAGCTCTTCCTTGAAGTCTTGCTAAAGAGAATGTGATTCAGCATGGCTTTTTAATAGCACTAAAGATTTCATGAAACTAAAATACGAGGTAATTTTTAGGGCTATATAGAGTTTATTTCAAGTATGCATGTTGGTGGTTTTATGTTTATTTTTTAATTAAGGTGTTATCTCCTTGTATCCTTTTTCCTCAAATTCCTCATTAAAAACGAATTCTTAATGTAAAGTTAATGTGCAGGTAAGTTCAAATTTATTGCTAGAGAATGAAAAACTTGTTAGCATTAGGAGAGAAATATTCTTGATACTCAATCCCATATGATTGGGTGTAACTTTGTGTAGCTTTTTACGACAGGTTGGGCTTATATTGGATGGTAGAGATTTATTTGCATCTAATTGATTTTCTTGGGTGGAAATTCGAAGATTTTTTTCTTGTTGTTCTTTTCTGAGCATGAAATTCTTTCATTACAACTTTCTTTTACTAGGTAGATTTGAGAGCTCTTGAGCATTGTTTACAATCTAGTTTTTATTAGAAGTAATAAAAAACATGAAATCTAAATAGAAGTTTTTTGTAAATTATGAAATCATAAATTGGGTGTTTAGCTCATAACTTCACTCCTTTTCCTAAGGCAATAGGATAATGGAGATCAATTTCATCATGCATAAATTTGTTTTAATTAGTTAGTCCTTGTATTGGACTCGGGTTCTTTGATGTGCTCGTGATATGCTAATTTTTCTTCCCTCCTAATATAGACATGATGCTCATAATGTATCGATTGTCTGCATTGACAAGGTGATAAAGTAGTTTATGGTTCTAGTGAGGCTTAGGTATGTTAGATGTTTGCTGATTTGGTAGAGTTTTTTGGCTTTAGTGAGACTTTACTAGGCTGATTTTTCATGGGTTTGACAATAGCATAAGTTTCACTTTCAAAATTCTTGTTCTTGAATTTCTTGATTTTTGGGTTTGGTGTAGTAGATTTAGTATTTAAGATAGTTTATCTTTGTGGAATTATAATTTCTAATGGCTAGAGAATAACAACTACGCATTTTTTGGATGAAGGAGTATCTGATAAAGATATTTTTATTATATTTAGGGTTTAATTTGCTCGTGTTGAGAATGATTATGAATGACATTTGAACATCAAAATATTTTCAAGGGAGCAAAAAAATTATTTAGTTCTTGAAAGGATGTGAATAAGGGTTTTAGATTGAAGTACTCCGTGGGTATTTTATAAATAAGATATGCAGCAATTGGGTAGCTTCTTCCCATAGCTGATTGGAAATATTTGTAGATAACATTAGTGATCTTGCCACCTTTAAGCATTGTCTATTTTTTTTATTTTTTAGAAACCTTATTTTCTTAGCGGTATTATCACATAAGATTTGATTGATAATTTCTTCATCTAGGAGATAATTTTCTTTAGATTGATTTGCAGTTTTCTTTTGCATTGCCAATTTTCAAGACTTAGATTTTGTACTAAAAGCAAGTGTCAACTATATTTTGAAATGTTAACAAATTTTCTTGATTTTATCACTATTATATTCATTAAGTGACCCTAGTGAGATGGATACATTGATAATAAAAATTTGCATTCGACTCTTCTAAGAGCATTTGACTTTTGGGTTAAATTTTTATAAGAAATTAAGTTCTAGATAATATACTATCTTGAGAATTTAATCTTATTTTGTGAGAAGTTAGATTCAACTTCAAGTTCTCATCAGCACAACTTTACATGGTTAATTATTTCTTCTAATAACGAGAGGGAACTTTGATTAATTCTATATGATAGGTATTAAGCACCTAGTTAGCTGTTTGATTTTAGGTATTAAGAAAATTTCTTCTCTTTAGCTTGGAGCAGATGGTGGAGAGAATTATAACAATCAAAATCTCGTAATTTTGTTGTCCTAAGTTGTCATGGAATTTGGGTAGACAACAAAGGTAGTCCACTTAACTTGATCAGAGTATTCCTATCTTGGATTGCATCATTTGAGGTGATATTGTATATCTTCGAGCGATATTTGCTTGACGGGACAATTCTAATTTGACCTTAGCTAATAGTAGTTTCATGCCTGATTAAGTGCACTTTGTAATTTACTACTCAGGAGCTTTAGATTTTTGTTGAACTTGTGAGTTTTGACCATGATAGTAATTTAATAATGTCATTTTAGGGAACTATTAGTGTATTTTTTTGTGGTGCCATTAGGCGACAAAATCACATAATCAGAAGACATGCATTACATTGATAGTGGCATGTAATCTTTATAAGTAATCGTAGAGTTATGTCCGATGGGACATTGACTATTTGTGAGTTTAGGTTTTCTTAAATTTGTCTCTGACTAGCTTTACAAAGAGTAGATGAATTATTGTTATGAGCTTAGGAACAACAGATTACTGTCGACCGCATTTTTTTTGCTTTGATTTTGAAAGAGTATAAAATTTATGATTTAGTTTAATATAAAAAGGTATATGATTTTTGAAAATAGTTTTGAAAGTAGTGTATTTTAATTTTGAAAAATGAGACCTCCTGGATCTCATTTGTCCAGTAATTCGCATAATCGTGCCTGATGTCACAAATGATACACCTTCTCGAAAGATTAATGTATCCTGTGATGGTAGACCCAATCATACGAACTAAGGAACTCGTGACATCTGTTTGGTCTGCGAACCTTTATGTGTGACTAGACGAGTTCCATATCTCAATAGAAAGATTTAGATAGGGTTTATTTTATTTGGGTTCAGAGTTCACTATTACATCCCAAATGGCGAGTGTCACTGAGCAAACTCTCGATGATGATCGGTGGTTCAGTCTTCGAGAATTCGAGGGTTTAGGTTTTCGCGGTAGGACGTGGAAAGCGAGTGGGAGTGGCTCGAATAGGAGCAGTTATTTCTGGAGTCCAAATAAAGAAAAAGGTAGGGGATGTCACGGATCCGAGATGAACCCGATGACTTCCAACTATCCTATGGTGTCAGGTGCGTTTTGGAGACGATGTTAATTAAATGTTTAATCCTGTCAATTTTATTATTTGAGACTTACACTTGCATAATACTCAATTATGCTAATAGCCCGCAGAGATATGAGGGGTTTACGTCGTACCATACGACAACCTCAAAACCTAAAGCGTGTTAGGACTTACGATGTGCGACACGGTTGCACAGAAGCCTAAAGAGGAAAGTGAGGGTTTACGCATGCCCAGGCGAAATGCTACTCGAAGTCTATATGTTTGTTGTTAAAACTAGGAAGAGTTTCTCTGAAGAAGATCCTCTTGTTGCTCGATCCAAGCTCCTTCTGCATGTTATTGTAGAATGTCGATCACATCCGCTTGTGGTTTGCTCCATGCTCCTTCTTTGAAATGTGATCCTAGGTCCAAGGTTCGAATGGTTTTGTCGAATGTGTTCCAATGTTTCGGGTTTTGTTATTGTTTTTCGAGTTTGCATACGGCGTAAAGTAAATTATTTGAGCAAATAAAAATGCTTGGAAAGTAAAGTGCGATAGAGTAAACGAATGAAATTGCGATCTTAAAATATAAATGCATACTACAGACATCTATGCAGTTAGTATGATTTGTATTACGAAGCATGTATGATTTACGATGGATTTAAATAAACTCGTCGGAAAAGTAAATTGAGCGAGAAAACCGGACACGAAAGTCGGAAAATAAAGAAAACAAGTCGTAGAAATCGCAAACAAAACTCAGTAGTCACATATGGAAGATCAAGGCCGAGTATAAGACATTGGAAAAGGTGGGGAACTCGAGTCGAGCATGTCTTTATCCGAGCCTTGGATAAAGTTACCGAGCCGAGCGATCTAAGGAGGAGTAGATCTTAACCCAATCCAAGTGATTAACCATGGACCTTTATATATTTTATAAGAAATAAATTCTTCGATTTTCATACGAAAAGTTGTTTAAGTTTTTTTTTATGCGGAATTTTTTGTTCACTAGATGAAAGATATATATATTTTTTATTTTTTATTTTTTTGTAAAGATTTTTATAAAATAAGTAGAGTACGCGGTGTCGCTACTAATCGTCTTGCGAATTCATCGACGACCTAAGATCATCGGGGAAACACTCTAACCAAGAGTCGGTGAATAGTATCATCAGTCATTTCCTCTCCACTATGTGAGTCCTCGAGTAGGAGATGCTTATTTTAATTATCCCCCGTATCACTCGTATCCCTCGTATAACACACATAAACATTATTATCGTCGCCGCTTGCACTTGTACCTCGACGTATACCAGTCCGATAATCCATACGTGGCAAAACAAATGTCCCCAATTGCCAGGAGGATCTGAGTGTAATGTTCAAGCTCAAATCCCGGTGCATTGGGTTTTATTATTGGTTAAGTCATTTTAGGGAATTCCACAGTTGATTTAATTAGGGAAGTGTGAACCACGACTCGGTGCATTCTCGTGTCTAGTGTCTCGAACAGTTTGTGAATTAGGGTCAGGTGCCTAGTTTCACTATGCATTCGAATGTTAGGTGGATGGGCTCTCACCTAGGGTGTGCTCCTAAGGTCCAGGAAACCTGTAGTGAAGGTTAAGTGGGTGACTCTCACCTAAGGTATCCTCCTAAGGTCTAGGAAGCATATGCTGTGAATCAGGTAGGTGTGCTCCTAAAATCTAGAAAGCCTATTCTGGGAATCAAATAGGTGTGCTCTCACCTAGGTATGCTCCTAAAATCTAGGAAACATGTGCTGGGAATCAAATAGGTGTGCTCCTAAAATCTAGGGGACCTACACTGTGATTTGTGCCTTGAGTGATTTAAGGTGTTTTACCCTTCCATAAGTTAAATCAGAAATTCTCCTTTTTGTGACTTAACCGTTTTAAACAACAATAAAATAAAAAAATAATAATAATAAAAAAAAACAAAGAAAACGGAGCAGACCGACTCACTTCGAACTCAAGCAAAAGCCAAAAGAGAGGAAAATGCAAGTGAACCGGGCCAAAATCACAATTTTAAGGCTTCCAACGACTCGGGGCAGCAACTAGCAAGCCTATGCGGCGATTATATGATCTCCTACGACTCAGGGCAGTGAGTAGACACTCTAAACAGCACTTACAACTTTCTACAGCACTTCTAAACCTCCGAACAGCAATTCCAAGCTCCCCCCAACTCTCCTACAGCTCTCTACAGCACTAGACAACACTTAATTACACCAAATAACACTTGTAGTCTTCCAAAAAGCACTTTTATTCTTCCAAACAGTACTTTAGCTCTTCCAAACAGCACTTAACAGCAATTATAAACCTCTCACAGCACTCCAAACAGCTAAACAACAGCTTTTCGAACCAAACAACAGCTTTCTAAATCTCCTACAGCAAGCTAACAGCTTTCCCCCAGTTTCTGCAGCAGCTAACAGCTCTTATCAGCTTTCTGCACAGCTTTCTACAGCAGCTAACAGCCCAAACAACAGCTTACAGCATTTAAAAGCCTCACCCAGCAGCTCCAAACAGCTAAACAGCAGTCAATTCACTCCAAACAGTCACCTATAGCACTAGACAGCACTAAAACGTCTTAGACAGCACCTACATGCTTTTCTACAGCGGTGGACAGCACTTTCTAAGCTCCTAACAGCTCCCCTACAGCCCTCAAATCGCCTCAAAAACGATGATTCAAATGTCCAAGAGCAGCGATTTAAAACGTCCAAAAGCAATGATATGAAATATCCAAAAGCTGTGATATGAAATGTCCAAACGCAGTAATTTAAAATGTCCAAGAACAGTAATTTGAAATGTCCAAAAGCTGTGATTTGAAATGTCCAAACGCAGTAATTTAAAATGTCCAATAACAGTAATTAAAATGTCCAAAAGCTGTGATTTAAAATGTCCCAAAGCAATGAAAGTATAGAGCCAACACAGCCCCCCAAATTGCTTTAAGAATCGTAGTAAAACAAGCCTCCAAACGGTCTTAAATTGTGCATTTAAATTAGCCCAAAACAGCAAATTTTAGAAGCTCCAAAACAGTAAAACGAAGAGCCAAAACAACGCTAAATCCAAAAGCTCACTTTTGTTCCGCAAATTAAAAAGAACGAGGCAATTTCATTTCATTTGGAGATATAAATTGATAAAGAACAAGTGACAGTAAACCAATTAGCAATGTTTGTTTGTTATGACCTAAAGGGAAGTGGAGTTATCCTTCATTATTCAGTGAAATTTACATGCTTCGTGGAATCTCCATATAACCCAAAGATTAAAAATAAAACTTCGTAAAAGTTGTATAACATCTGCTAAAAAAAATAGAAGGTTTCATATAATTCCAACATCAGGATTTCTCCCAAAGGATCCTTTTCTCCATAGTAAAGTAATGCACCAAAGAGGATGGCAAATAAAGCAAGAGACATATAGGAGCACTAAAGGAACTGTAGCATGGAGTAAATTACAGCAATTGAACCATCGGATTTAGAAGGCAGCATAGTAAATTAGCAGTAACGGCATCATGCAGTAGTATGAAACACATAGCAGCACAAAGATAAGGTTGCAACTTGCAAAATTAACAAAAGGAACAATAAATCCAGAACGTGGACAACAGTGGGAATAAGCTTTAACAACAATAACAGATTGGGTAACAGTGACTCTCAGAACAACAGATTAATTAGTGAGCAGGAACGGAGCGACACCAACAGGGAAAGACGGTGCAACTACAACATAACGAGAAAATAATCGGATGTGAATATGACAATGAAATGCAGATAAAAAAAGTATAGAGTTCTTATAATAATTGAACTGACCTCTTTAGGGTTGGGGAATGAGGAAGAGAGGGAACCAGGAGCTTTCGGCGAAGGAGAGGAGGCGAGATCGAGAGCCTCGGGTGCAGGGCTTCTGTGTATAGGGGAGGTGACGAGCGAGATGGTGTCGAGTGGGAGAGTAGCAACACCCGTGAGTTTCGGTGTCACGAGAGGAAGAGGTGAGCAGCAGTTTCGGTTCAGTGCAGCTGGGGTCGCGTGCACGAGAGGAGGCGCAGGCGGGACGAAGCGTTCCGTGCGGTGTCGAGCGGAAGCGTGAAAGAGCGAGGAGTTCGAGGGAGCTAATGTCGAACAGAGGAGGAGGAGAAAAAAAACAATGTCGAATGTCCTCTGTTGAGCGGGATTTGTATCCCGCTCTTCTCCCCAGCCGTTACGCTGAGCTAGGCGGGCTATTAAATGGATTTCCATCCAGGGGCAGTTTTATTAGGCAAGTAATAACTCCTAATTAAGTTTAATTGAGAGAAAATCAAGTGACTGATTTGAATTTTAAAATTTGAAATTTGAAATAGCCCTGACTCGTATACAGCCTGTGTCGGGCTCAAATTGAACCCGGGCTGAGCCCAAACCGGTGTCCCGCTAAAAAAATGCGCATCGATTTCCGTGTCGTTCGTGCGCGCGTGGAAGCATAGCAATATGGGTGTCATTTCTAGCTAAAGTCGATGTTCCAAACGCATCCGTGTGGTCCATTTCGTTATCCGGGGTCGTCCGGACAAGTTCGCCGACGGTCGGACCAAAAAAAAAGTCAAATTGTCGTGTGCGTGAATTTGAACGTCATTAAGGGTTCACCTAAAGCCGTCTGCCCCTATGAGAACTCATTTTTGGGGTCCTCTGCACGTTAGTCCTTAGCCCTTGCAACCAAGAGTCGAGTGCTTGGGACTACTCATGCGAGGTCTGCACAAAAATGGGTCTAGAAGTGGTTTGAAGCTCTATGTGAGGTGGGCTCCGTGACTAGTCCGCTAGGATGGTCAGTAAGGAACTCCTATGGCTAGATCCTAGGGTCTAACGTGAAGAAAGCTAAGACCTCACTAAAATGAGGTCAACAATTACACTTGATTATTTTTAAATTTACAATCTTTTGAATCTTCGTGTTTGAGCTTCATGGAACTTGCTTTACGGTTCATAAGTATTTTGATTAAGATATCTTTTATTTGAAATTTGTTATGAACATAGCCATCATTAGGATATTTTAATGATTTCATTGGACTTTACTGACTTTGCTCGCTTGCTAGTAGAGAATAAGATCCATGGTTTGGAAGTCATAAATGCTGTTGTAATTATTGTATTGAAGATTTGCCTTTTTGAAGCGAATTGTCTTCACAAGAGGGTTTGAAGGTCTTTTGCAAACAAGAGTTAGTAAATTTTACTAGTTTTACGATTGAGCATTTGATTGAAACTCTATGTGATTGCACCAAGAGTAGGAATTGAAAACTATTGTTTTAATCATGACTGCTTCAGATTCGTTGCATAAATAATTATCATGGAATGTCCGCCTTGTCATTTCTAATCCTTATGAATATGGATTAGATTTTAAAATGGGACTTATTATTTTTTCCTATATGTAAAGCGTACATGTGTAGAGTTTGAGTTTTGGTTTTTGAGGAGTTGAAAGTTTTTTAAATAATGTCATGTTTTCTAGAGAAAGTTTACATCTTTCAAAGCATGACAAATTTGAATGCATCTCCTTTTAATTCTATGTAGCATTATCTGACTTTAAGTTTAAGCGTATTAACACATTTGTTGGAGCCTATGCAACCATTTATTTTTACATAATTTTTAAAGCTCTTGTGCGTATTTTGAGGATTGGAATTTGAGCTAAAGGTTGCCTCACAAAGCAGGTGCAAGGCTTGAAATTGTTTAGATTTAATTGTTTGCACGAACAAATACCATTAAGTAGCACTGAATATTTCAAGAAGTGTTGTCCTCTCTATTTGTCTATATATTATCTGTCTATTTCTCTCTTTTAGAAACCAGTTTTTGCTTCTCAATCAAGATGTCTTTTTCTCCGTTCTACAGATATTGGGAGAATGAAAAAGTTCGGCTGGCGTATAGACCTGTCCATATGAATACACTGGATGATGAAGTTGAAACATTCCCACCAAAAGCACGTGTTTATTGAGACTTCACTTTTTTCCCTTGGATCGTGATTTTGAGTATCTATGATGACTTGAGCCTTTTGGGGTTCAAATAAAATTATATCAATTTGAATATTTTTCCTGATGATATCCCTGTATCTTGATGCCATGGAAACAATAGAACTTGTATTTTGATAGATAAGGTTTCCTGGCTAAATAAAGTTTAGCATACCTTGTTAAGCAATTATTTATTGCATATAATGTACAACTGCTAGGTGTGCTTTCTGACGTAAGATTTTCCATTTATATGTAAGTGACAATGTCAATGGAGCCATATTTCTTCATTCTTATTGGTATTATAATTCATAATTTCCAACTTTACTGCTGTAAAAGTAATGCAATACATCAAGATTTTAGTTTTCATGTCCATCTTAATGCTGTTAAATATTGTATTTTGTTTTATTTTCACTGTTGCAATTATATTTTCGGAGAACTTAGTTGCAAAGTGTTGTTATTTGGAACTAGGTTGTGCTAAGAAGATTCAATTCGTACAAAAATGGTCTTACAAACTCCTTTAATTCAGCCCTTGCAAGCTGCCTTAACCGGCCACATCATGCAAGCTACATTATCGGACGGCCACACCATGAAGATTTCAAGGCTCTTTCCCAAATTCAAATTCAAGACTTCTCCAAGTTGAAACTACCAGCTTCCACCCTTCTTTGAAATTCTAGGCCTCTCCATCATTCATAGCTCTCAGCCTCTTTACTTCTCACTAACCCTAGATTAGCATACCCACCCCTCACAAGTATTCTTTATAAACATTACATTGAAGAGATGTACAAAACTCCTAACTGAGATTGTCCAAAAATCAATGTTCTTTTAACATTATATTTTAATTAACTATTTTCAGACTATGCTGATGCTTACATTTAGTAAATCCCTACTTAGATCGTTTAGAAGTCCATTTAACACTGCTTTTTCCACATCCATTACTATTTCATTTTTTTCCAAGCAGACAAATGTGCTGCTGCTCCAACCAAAATCCCATAAACAGTTAATGTCTGGATGCCAGTTCTGGATGTCTTTCTCTATCATCTTGTTGAGGCAGATTGCAAGATCATCATCACGCCCCTCACCTTTAATTTTATACTGCAAGCTTTTGAGATCAGCATTCACCTCTTTGATTAATATGTCTAAATTTTTTCTCTTCAAAGGTGCAAGAGACCCTTTCTTGGAAAAACAACTTAGCTCTTCTCTTTTGCTTTTTCTTCCTAGCAATTCATATCCGCAATCAATGATAAATCTGGCATCTTTATCTGAACTTTCATCTGTAGTTGCTTGATGTAGTTCGACAGGAATGTTAATTTGGAAAAGTGATTGTGCCGCACTCAGGAAGTTTTGGCTGGTTATGAGCATTTGCTTGAGGGCGCCTTCATCTTTCGTGAGTACCTCCTGCTGATCTACGTCCATTATTGTTGGATCCTCGTGTACTATAGATTTACTGCTGTTGTGTTGCATTGATCTGCTATAATCTGTAAATATTGAAATTCACAAAATTGAAGCTATTCATCTTGGTGCTATTCTTGTTAAGTTCTTTGGATGTGAAATTAACTATATTTTTGATGTTTTCTGTAAAGAATACATTTGTGTGTCTCTCGCATGTGCATGTGTGTGTGTGAGAGAGAGAGAAAGAGAAATTTGATACCTTCTTCCCCATTTTCTGTAAAGCTGGATCGTATTTCTTGAAATTTCTGTGTGGGATCTTCTTGGGAACACTTGTCTACAAATTCTGTCATGGTGATGCCAGACCTTTCTGGAACCTTATAACCACTATTTTCCTTTTCAGCTTTCACCTGCAACATTCCATCTTCATCAGTATTTGTTAAGTGTTAATGAAAGGACTTTTTAAAAAAAATTATTTAGATTGATATTTTTTCATTGTGTTTATTTACCTTCCGTCCACTAAGGCTAAAGTTTAAATTTGGTTATCAACCAAACATTTTCTACAGTATAGGTACTTGAACTGTTGAAGTGCTTGCAAAATGGGTTAATGTGAAATCTACTTACATTTATTTCTTTTTGTATTGACTGATCCATTTTGGCTTCAAAGGTTGTATCTCTGTTGAGAGGGCTGCTGCAACTGGATGCGTTTGTATCTTCTCCTGAGATAGGATTACAGATGGTGATGTCCTTGTTGCCATCGTCTTCTGGAAGATTTACTAAACTAATTTCAATATTTTGCCCCATGTTGAGTTCCAGGTTTGTGTCAGAATCCTTATCCACTCCTTCCACTTTCTTATTTCTTTCCTTCCATCTGTACTCCAGTTCTTCTAAAATGGAACTTCTCTGTTCCATGGCCTGACTTACGTCCAGAGATTTCTTTTCTACGGTAACTTCTACCAAGCTTCTCCTATAGCTGTCCTGTTCTCTTTCCTCTAGAATCTTTACCTTCTGTACTGATTGAAGCTGTGTAGGCTTTTTCATGACTGTTGCTTTCATTGAGGTTCTGGCCATCTTTTCTACTGCTGTATCGCATGGCAATCTTTTATACAGGCTTTGTTCATTCAATTTTTTTTCTCTAATATAGTTGTGAGTGTTTTTGTTCCTTATATTTGCTCCATCAGGAATGATCTTTAGATTTTCTTTTCTTGATTGCCTGCCAGTTTTATTCATTAAATCTTTTTTATTTGAATCGGCACTTTCTTTACCGGACTGTTTCTTTGCTCTCATCTCATTAGGATGTTTCTCAATATCCTTCGACTTCTTGATGACTCTTTTATTTGCTGTGGTGGGCTGCAACTCACCTTTTGAACCAGACTTTTTTTCAGCACTAGTTTCTTTAGTTCTTTCTCCTCTTTGCAGGACTTGAAGATGTTGTATCTGCTCACTGTTTCTTTCATTGAGAGATTGATTAAATACAACAGATATCGTTTGGGCTTCTCTTTGTTGCTTTAAAACCGACTGGTCCTCTGCCTGAATCATTTCCTTCTTCCCAACATTGTCATATTTTGCATCTGAAATTGCCAAATTGCTTTTCTGCTCGTGATCTGAATTTGTAATCTTAACTGAAGAGCCAATCTGCACAATTTTATCTGTCCTTGGTTGCTTTCTAGCTGTTTTTTCCTCTCTGCTTACTTTTTCATCCTTTTTTCTAACCCCTTTATCATTACTGTGATCTGTAAGAGGATTCCCAACTGCTGGAGTAATATGCTCATTTCTTCCTTTCATTTGTTGCTTTGTAATTGTAATTTCACTTCTGTGATCTACGTTGTTCACATCCATCTGTGCGCCATTTCTGATGTGTATCTTCAGTGAATCTTGTGATGCTGGACTTGAATTTTCTGAGTTTTTTGAACTTCTTAACTTGTTCCTTACTATATTATTCATTCCTTTTTCTTGTGCATCAGGATTTAGCATTTTCTTCGTAGAGTTAGCTATCACAGTAACCTCCTTCATGTTGTTATCTTTATCAATTTCCACCAACTTGCTGCTCATCTCTTTCAACTGTGGAGCTTTCCGCATTTCATTGCTCTTTGCTTCTTTTGGTGCTGGAAGTTCTTCTAAGCCCATTAGTTTTGCTATGATATTTGGTATCCTAACCTTTTCAGCCTCCTTGTTTTTTGAAATAGAAGAAACTCCATTACTTGACAGTCTTACCAATTCCTGACTTCCATGTCTCACAGCTGGAGCATCAGACTTGAAACCAGAACCAGCGCTTATAGGCCTGAAGTGGGAAATGAACTGTATGGAACTTTTCGATGAATTGCCATTGGAGTTTGTTGCCAAATAACTCGACTTTTCATTGTCTGATGCAAACTTTTTCTTGGGCTCTGAAACTTCAGTACCGCGGCGCTCTCTGATAAAAGAAAACTTGGTCCTGCTACCGGCCGTCCGCTGGCTTCCTCGGTAAGCTTGCGACTCATCTTCTTCCTCTTTCGCTTTCAGCAATTTTACCTGCTGCTTTTTCTGTGAACCGACCATGTAATCTGAAGCGTCCTGAATCTTCATAAGCATTTTCAATGATTCCTCCAGATCCATGGTCCCTTTAAGCAATTCTCCCCCAATTTCTACAAAATCTCTGTTGAAGCTAAACCCATTAGAACACGCTTTAAGTATCATATTAAGATTTTGCACACCTTTTACCACTTCTCCTATCTGCAAAGTGGGCAAGTAAGGGAACTTAGAACCCATCTCACCATCCATGTGCAGCACAATCTTCCTTCCCGCATTGGGACTGCCCATAATTTCAATATTTTGGAGCTTCCCACTATTGCTGAGAGCCATAGCAAGCGCCATTGATAGATCGGTAGTGTGCTCTCTGCCTCTGCTTCTGCTTCTCTCATAGGGAACAATTTGATCTGAACCTCCTTCGAATAATGGAGCAACTTTGTTTCTGTTCCCAAGCCATATTTTTGCTGCAGTTTCCATGCCTGAAACATTCCTGCTTTTCTGCAGCACAAATTTTTGTGACTGTAATTAGATAATTCTAATCCATTAATTGTGCGTAGTGAGATCAGAGTATATGAGAGACTTAACGGAGTTGTTCGCTGCTGCTTCACCGGAGCCGCGGAATGACCATCTCGTATTCTTATTACCTGGCAGGAACATAGCAATGAGCGACTAAGTTCTCTATAGGGCTGTAAACGAGCCGAGCTCAGGCTGGGCTCGTGTTCGGCTCGTTTGAAATTAGCTCGGCTCGAAATCGACTCGTGTTCGAAATGGCTCGTGAAAGGTGTGTTCGTGTTCGGCTCGAATTAAATATTCTTGATCGTGTTTGGCTCGAAATTGGCTCGTTAAAATTAATTGGAAAAATATATATCTAGCGTCGGATTCGAACCTGGATCAAATGAATGGAAACAAGAAGCATAACCACGCTACCAGAGAAGTAATTATGATTTAAACTTAAATATAAATATATATAATATATTAATATATAAATAATATATATATATATATATAAATTATTATATAAATAATTATATGATTATTTTTTTATTTCGAGCCGAACACGAGCGAACAAACAGTTGTTCGTGTTCGGCTCGTTAGCATTTCGAGCTTAACAATTTATTCGTGTTCGGCTCGTTAGGCTTAACGAACGAGCCCAACACGAGCTACTTAATGAGCCGAACACGAGCTGTTCGCGAACAACGAGCCAAATTACCAGCCCTAGTTCTCTATGTTGGGGCATTTACACATCGAACATCTAGACTTGCTTTTTACACTTAAAGTCACCTAAATCTTTTGTATCACATCAATAGTATCACTATTTTAAGTTTGAAGAGGTGAAATACATTCTTTCATCCATAGTTAAGGCCGTGTATATGTAAAAATTGAAGGTTTGGTGTTGGTTAATGTAAATGCATAAGAATTGAGTGATATGTAAATCTTCCATGTTATATATATATTTATATTATTGAAAGATCTCGCAAATAATTGTAATTATGTAGCATATTTATTTTTCTCTATTTTTAGAAGGTTATCAATTGTATTAGCAATTTTATGAATCACTATTTATTTTCTTCTAAATTAGGATAATTAGCTAAAAAATATATTTCTACTTAATTAGGGAGATTAGTTGTCTTTTTTTTTATCATAGGGAAGATCTTTATATAGTTGTACATCAATAAAAACAATTTATTCAGTCTATTCAATTAAATATTTTGACATGGTATCAGAGCGAGGTTGAATATTTCAGGTTTGAATCTTTGTCGTCTTCAAAGGTCGGAATCGGTTGTCCATCTTCGACTACAAACCGAGAGTCTTGTCGGACAGCTCGTTTGGTTCGACCGAACCCTCGTCTACTTCGTCTTCTTGGCTACTCGACCACTTCGACGTCGGGCTCTTCTTGATGGCGTCTACGACTTCCTCCGAATTGCTCGCCTGCTTGCTTGCTTGTTCGGCTTCGTTTGTTTGGCTTCGATCGTCCGGCTTCGTTCATTCGCATGCTCGCCTACTGCATTCGGCTTCATCCACTCGCCTCCTTGTTCATCTTCTCAGTTGGCTCGCTTGACCGTGTTGTTCGGTCCGCTGGATTGTTTTGCTTGCTTTGGCTGCTTCGTTTGATCTTCAGACATCGCTCCCAAACAGAGCGAGCGCGGAAGGATCAGTAATCTTTTGCCTCGGCAGGCTAATAGACAACACGTGCTCGAGCAATTTCACCATCTTCATCTCTAAAATGTCTGAAGTCACGTCTATGGCAATACAACCTCTTCAGCCATCCCAGTCCGAACCTCAGAGAAATACATCTAAATAATATTCGATTCAAATCACCACAATTCGACTAAATAGTGATAATTTTCTTCGATGATCACAATCTGTTCGCATGTATCTTCGAGGAAGAGGAAATATTGAATGTATCATGGGTGATACTAAGCAATCCAACGTGAATGACAAAACTTATGTCATTTGGGTTGCAGAAAACTCAATGGTAATGAAATGTTTGGTCAATTTCATGATTGAAGAGATAAGTGCAAATTATTTGTGTTACCCTACAGCCAAGGAATTATGGGACTATGTTTCAGAAATGTACTCTAATCTTGGAAATCAATCTCAAGTTTACGAGTTGACCCTACGACTTGGGGAAATGTGCAAAGGTGAGGATTCTGTGACAAAATATTTCAATTCTCTTAAACGGATTTGGTAGGACCTGGACTTATTCAATGATCATGAGTGGAAATCAAACGAGGAATGCAACTAGTACAAGAAGATAGTGGATATTGGCCGAATCTTCAAATTTCTTGCAGGTCTAAATGTTAAATATGATGAGGTTCGTGGCCGAATAATTGGAAGAAATCCCCTGCCTCCAATTGGTGAAGTTTTTGCGGAGGTAAGGAGAGAAGAGAGTCGGAGACATGTGATGTTGGGAAAGAAGACTGCAGGTTCAACCGTGTCCGTGGAAGGATCAGCGCTGGCTATTCCTGAAGCTCAAGTTAGCAGGAAAACTTCTCAGAACCAACGTGTAGAAGACAAAAACAACTTACATTGTGACTACTGTGGAAAGCCACGCCATACTCACGACAAATGCTGGAAGTTGCATGGTAAACCACCTAATGGTAAGGGAAAAAAATCTGGTGAACATAGCACTCCTACAACAAATGAGGTTGTGTCATCTCCACGTAGTAAAGAGCAATTAAGTCGTCTTCTTAAACCGCTGAAATCTTGCTCATCATCTAATGATCATATCGGTTCTATAGCACAAACAGGTAGTAATCCTTTGGCTTTATCTGTTCTAGGAAGTACTACTCATTGGATCATTGATTCAGGAGCCTCTGATCATATGGCAAGCTGTTCTCAATTATTTGATTCATATTATCTATTTTTCGGTTTCGAAAAAATCAGAATAACTGATGACAGTTTTTCACCTATTGCAGGAAAAGGAAATATTAAAATTTTAGAAAAAATCATTTTGAAAGCTGTCTTACATGTTCCAAAACTTACATGTAATCTTCTTTCCATTAGCAAATTGTCTAAAATTCTTATTATTTCATTCTTTCTTTCCCTTCCAATTGTATTTTTCAGGACCGGAACTCGGGGAAGATGATTGGAACTGCTAGAGAAATAAATGGGTTGTACTACTATGATGGAACTGATTCTGCGAATAAAACAGCTCATGGATTAGGTAGTACAAGTTCAAGCTTTGACAATGATCAAGTTATGTTATGGCATAAAAGATTAGGGCATCCTAGCTTTCCATATCTTAAATCTTTATTTTCAAAACTATTTAAAAGTATTTATTGTTCAAAACTTCATTATGAAGCTTGTAATTTAGCTAAAAGTCACCGTGTTTCGTTTTCAATAAAATCATATTCTGCGTCAAAACCTTTTTACTTGTTACATAGTGATGTTTGGGGTCCATCCAAAGTTGACACACTTTCGGAAAAAATGGTTTGTAACATTTATTGATGATCACTCACGAGTTCATTTGGGTTTATTTTTTGGAAAAAAAATTTGATGTTAAACAAAAATTTAAAGATTTTTTCCACATGATTGAAAATCAATTTCAAACAAAAATTAGTATTCTAAGAACGAATAACAGGACTGAATATTTCAACAAATATTTGAGAACATTTATTTTGGAAAAAGATATTCTGAACCAATCCACTTGTCGTGACACACGACAACAAAATGGTATTGTTAAAAGAAAAAATAGGCATTTACTTGAAGTTACTCGGGCACTTATGTTTTCCATGAATGTTCCTAAATATCTTTGGGTAATGCGCTCCTTACCTCTTGTTATTTAATAAACAAAATTTTATCTCGAGTTCTGAAATTTAAAACACCTTTACAAGTCTTGAAAATTTATTTTCCCACATCTAAGATAATAGCTGATCTCCCTTTAAAGATTGTTGGATGTGTTTGCTATGTGCATGTCCCAAATGCGTTTCGATCAAAACTAGATTCCAAAGCTGAAAAATTTGTTTTTATTGATTATGCTTCCAACAAACGTGGGTACAAATGTGTTGTGCAATTCAGAGTGAACAAAACGCAAATCCAGAAGAAGAACACAGAGATTTACGAGGTTCGGCAAAGATGCCTACATCCTCGGGAGCAGAGCGGCGAATTCACTATTTCAGAGGAGTTACAAGTTCGGTTCACATACCCATAGGGTTATACATCTATTTATAGATAATACCTACAAATAAATTACTAACTCACCCTCGCTCCCCTCAACCCACTAAATATGAAGAGACACACATCTTCACCAAGAAAACTCCAACTACCGGTATATGAGCCACATACCTAACAAATCTCCACCTTGGCGAATATCCAGCCCCTTAGGAGAAATACACATGGAGTTTCTTAAACCAAGTGAGTTGAGCAACCAAACCAACTAGCAACGCACCTGCTAACATTCAACAAGTTCAAGTAACCCAAAAACTTGTTGAGAATACCTGGCTTGGTCAACCATGCCATCTAGCACCTAAAGCACCTTCCTATTCGCACAAAATTCAGCTGAACTGCTGCGAACTCCTAGCCCGAAGCCTTTTCCTGTTCGCGTCAACGCCTCAGCCGAACTCCACCTGTCGCAACTCCTCATGCGACGAACTTGGGAACTATGCTTTGCATCGCGATCCACCTGTGGCAATTCACCTGTTGCAAAACACATGCAACAGACTTGCGAACACCTCTGCAACTGCACCAGCCGCATCTCCTCGTGCGACAAAACTGCAAACTCCGCTGCAACTGCACATGCCGCATCTCCTCGTGCGACAAAACTGCGAACTCCGCTGCAACTGCACATGTTCGCAAAACCAGTTCCTATTTACTGGAACCAAACTCCACCTCGCGAAAAATTTTTCGTGAAATTCTGTCGCGCGTCCGCCACTAAGGCTATCACGCCAACCGCTTGTCGACAAGCCTGCCGCCCAAACTGGCAGCAACTGCAGGAACCTCCGGCCGTCACCCGACCTGCTCCGCTAAATCTGCGATGTCCTTCCTGTCGCTTCCGCCTCGCAAGTCCTCCGCTGAACCAACTGTTCGCGGATCCTTCCACCTTCGCAGTCGCCTTCTTGTCGCTGACGATAACTGCCCTCAAGTCATCCGTAGAACCAAATGTTCGCGGTAACTGAACATCCACCTGGACTTTCGTGGATCTTTCCACATGGCACCCCTGGAACTTCTGTGTTTCTGCTGCTAGCGCAATCCGGTCAATCTGCAGAAGCCGAACTGCTCCGCGATCGAACTTCTCCACCTCGATCGTGACCCAGGAATTCTTTTTGCGCCAAAATGCTGCGAGTCTTCCAGCGCCCAATCTGCGCCTTCATCCACTCTCCGCAATTTGTGCCAAATTGGTGCGAGCCTTCCAGCGCCCTCTGCGCCTTCATCCACTCTCCGCAATCTGTGCCAAACTGGTGCGAGCCTTCCAAAGCCCAAACTGCGTCTCAGAAATTTTCTCCTCCCAAAATTTTCCTTATTCGCAGTAAATTAATTGCCTTGATTAACGGCCTTAATTGCCTTAACTAGCTTGGAAGCCTTCCTGGAATAACAAGTCTTAATTAAATGCCCTAATTACAAATTAAGCCTAGCCAAATCCTTTCCTTTTTCTGCTTCTCCGCAGGGAATATTCGGATTAAGATTCTTTTTTCCAAAACTTCCTTGAATAACAAGCCTTGATTAAACCCTTAATTAAATATTTCCTTAATTAAGCTTTGGATCTTCCTCTTTCCTGATTAAGGAGGAAAAAGAAAAAAAATTCCTTCCCGGGGGCCTCCGCTTCCAGAAAAAGTAATTTCCTTCCCAGGGAGGAATATTCTTCTTTTGATTCCTTCCTCTTTCTCCTTTGCTGAAGCCGTTCTGCACGATCCAGGTCGCGAATCCTTCTTGTCGTGGGATGGCGATCCCACGAACTCCTCTGCGACGCGAAATCCTCCTGAAGTCTCAACAAGCCGCTCCGCGAACTCCCGATATCACGAACTTGCTCGCCTCAACACAGAGATTTACGAGGTTCGGCAAAGATGCCTACATCCTCGGGAGCAGAGCGGCGAATTCACTATTTCAGAGGAGTTACAAGTTTGGTTCACATACCCATAGGTTTATACATCTATTTATAGATAATACCTACAGATAAATTACTAACTCGCCCTCGCTCCCCTCAACCCACTAAATATGAATAGACACACATCTTCACCAAGAAAACTCCAACTATCGATATATGAGCCACATACCTAATAAAATGTTTTAATCCAATCACAAAAAAGTTTCTTGAAAGCATGGATGTCAAGTTTTTCGAAGATCACACTTTTTTTCAAAATAATTTTCTTCTGGATGAGAACTTAGTTGAAGAAAATAATTTTCGTGAAACTTTGCTCATTTCTTTAACTAATTCAGATATGAAAACTAGGATCAACACTACTAATCCTATTTTGGCAGATGTTACTTTATCAGAGACTGGGGGAGAAGTACTTCCGACGGATCATAATCATCAACATGAGCTGCAGGATTATACTAGGAAGAAATTCCATAAAGTTACTATAGCCCCAGTTATTCCCTCAGCAGATGTTCAATCAATTTTCCCGAACTTAGCGGGAGTCAAGCTCAAGAGGTTGGTTGACGGTTTCTAACAAATATCGATTTCCTTATATATATATATATATATATATATATATATATATATATATATATATATATATATATATATATATATATATATATATATATTAAAAAGGATGGGTCAGGATAATATGAATAAAATGTTTTTCAATCAATTTCAAAGTTTGTGCTATTTTAGAATGAGTGTAGCATATTTCAAAGATTGTTTATTACTATTATTATTATTTGGAAGATTTATTTACATTCACTCCATTCTTTATGAATTCACATATCTAATACCTAAACTTTAATTTTTTACATGTCACTTATGCATGAACCATATGTATTTCATTTCGTAAATATTAGAAGTTGATATTTTGGATGTGATACGAAGATTTGGATGGTTATAAGTGTAAATAAGTAAGTTTAAGTTCTGGATATGTAAATACATGAGAATTGGGTGATATGCATGTAAATGTCTTCTTTTTATTTTTTTTGGAAATTTTAATAGAAGTCTTCTTCCAGAAAACCTGAACTTTGCGTAAATTACACTTTTAACCAAACACGGCGGGGCCCACACTATTGTAAAAGTTGGCATTTTGTCATCTTGAATAAAAGGTAAGGTGTCACTGTCGAGGAGAGCACTCATCTTGGGTGGGCTTACTATTTATATGCTTTCAACAGTTATTAGCTCCGAACTTGGCTACCCAGCTTTTACCGTAGACACGATAACTGGTACACCAGACTAGGATTGTCAAAAAAGCTCGTTCTTCGCGAACCGTTCGTGTTCGGTTCGCCAAAAAGTTCGTGTTCGATTCGTTCGATAAGCAAACGAGACGAGCATGAATAATTTTTTTTAGTTTGGTTTGTAAAACGAACCAGACACGAATAGTGATGTGTTCGTTCGTGTTCGGTTCTTTATTGTTTGAAATATCAAAAAATTTAAAATAATTATCCATAAAAGTTTTATGATATTTTAAAAATAATTATATATTATAAAAATTTATCATATTTTAAATAATTAAACTTCTGTAAATTATAATATATGATAAATTATTAATAACAATAATAATATTATAGTATTAATTATATTAATATAAATATTATAATATTATAATTAATATACTTATACTATATATTAAAATAAAATCCTAAACAAAACCCTAAACGCCTTATTCGGTTTGCTTCATTTTGATGAAATATGGATTACTCGATGTGTACGAAATACTTAATCAATTTGCTTCATTTTGAGGAAGTATGCTATCAAAGCTAGGGCTGTAAACGAGCCGAGCTTGAGCGAGCTCAGGCTTGGCTCGTGTTCGGCTCGTTCGAAATTAGCTCGGCTCGTTCGAAATTAGCTCGGCTCGTGTTCGAAATGGCTCGTGAAAAGTGTGTTCGTGTTCGGCTCGTGTTCGAAATGGCTTGTTCGTGTTCGGCTTGTGTTCGGCTCGAAATTGACTCGTTAAAATTAATTGGAAAAATATATGTCTAGCGACGGATTCGAACACGAACCAAATGAATGGAAACAAAGAAGATAACCACGCTATCACACGAGCGAGTTATGATTTAAACTTAAATATAAATATCTATAATATATTAATATATAATAATATATATAATAAATTATTATATAGATAATTATATGATTATTTTTTTTATTTCGAGCCAATTCGAGCCGAACACGAGCGAACAAACGATTGTTTGTGTTCGGCTCGTTAACATTTCGAGCTTAAAAATTTGTTCGTGTTCGGCTCGTTAGAGCTAACGAACGAGCCGAACACGAGCTACTTAACGAGCCGAACACGAGCTGTTCGCGAACAACGAGCCAAATTGCCAGCCCTAATCAAAGCTAGGTTGTCGAAAAAGCTCGTTGTTCGCGAACAGTTCGTGTTCGATTCACCAGGAAGTTCGTGTTCGATTCGTTCGATAAGCAAACGAGAAGAGTACGAACAATTTTTTTTCGTTCAGTTTGTTAAACGAACCAAACACGAACAATTATATGTTCGAACATTTCAAACACGAACAATAGCTTTGTTCGTTCGTGTTCGATTCGTTTACACCCCTACACCAGACGTGCGTCTTTCCCGGTCCTCTTGTACTAGGGAAAGGTCCTCTCAATGCTTTAACGCTCTCACTGGATATGGACCGAACAGTCTCACGACATTCTGAACCCAGTTCACGTACCACTTTAATGGGCAAACAACCCAACCCATGGAACATACTGTATTGATTCACTCGAAGCAATAATAATATTATTAAATCATTAATTTTTTTATATATTTTATTAGGGGTGTCCATTAATTAGGGTTTAGGATTAATTTATAAATATTAATATTTTGAGTGCTATGTGTGTAATTATTTGAAGAATTTATTAAATAAATCTGTCAACAAATCAATCCGAAATGATTGAATACACTTCAAATTTCGGTTAAACAAAAACCAAATCCAAAAAATCAAATTAAATGCATACCACTCAATTACTATGTATTTACATATCTAACATTGAAATTTTTATATTTACAAATATGTCACTTTTTTACTTATGCATGAAAACAATATATTTGACCTTTTTTAATGCTCAAATGGCAATACTTTTTATGTCATATGAAAATTTTAGGTTGAACCAATGTTAAAAATTAACATTTAGTCGTACATAATGTTAAAATATAATAAATAGGCAGTATAATAACGAAAAAAATATTACATTAGAAGTCTTCATGTAGTTTTGCATCAGGACTCCAACCAGGATATGTCATGCGTACAACATGCCTCTCCATATATTAAATTATTTTTTTTTTACTAGTATTTGCTTGTACACGTGGCATTCCTGATTGGAGACTTGATGCTACAATATTTTTTTTCTAGAGAGAGAATCTAAAAAATATAGGATTCTATTGTCTCTTGTGGTTCAAATTTAATAACTCCAATAAAAAACAATTCATTACATATATAAAATATCTTATTTCCTTTTGTCTTTTTATCTTCGCACAAAACTGCAAACAAAGAACTCCCTAAAAATGAAATATTTTTTTGCATGCAGTACCTTTTCCCGACGACGACGACGACGGCGGCAGCAACCCCATCCTCTCCTTCCTCTGCCGGAGATCACTCAGCAGCTTCTGCGTAAAATCCGATCTCCTCTCCATCCCTCTCTCTCTCCCTCTCCTCTCTCTCTCTCTCTCTCTCTCTCTCTCTCTCTCTCTCTCTCTCTCTCTCTCTCTCTCTCTCTCTATCTATCTATCTATCTATCTATCTATCTTCTTCTTCGGAGAAAACAAAAGAGGAAGAGAAGAGAGTAATATAAATGGAAGTTCCTTTCTACCGTTTGGTGAATCTCTGCGCTGTTTGTAAGTTGGGAAGTAGTTCTCAGCCACAATATAGACTATATCCATCTAATTTTGTGTTCCTCTTTTCAAACTTAGACCCCTCATACATCTATTCATTTATTATCATCAAAAAACTTAGGTGCAATTACATACATATCACTCGAAATATTGATATTTACAAAATTACCAACATCTTTCATCCAGTATTTAAAAACCCCAAACTCGTTTCTTTTTCATTTTTGTCAGATTCCCAATGATTAGATTGTGCATCAAGAGTCACGATGCAAGCTGTATCGAAGCTTCAATCATATGCATGTCGCGCTTAAATTTTAAATAATTTAATATATGATGGGGTCGGGTTGTACACGTGGCAGACAATGACTGGAGTCCTGATGCAGGACTTCTTATGTAATAATTTTTCTAGATGAAAGTGGCAGTTGTAGATCAGTTTTTGTCTTGTAAATAATAGTCTAAGGGCAATTACATACATACAACTCAGTTGTTATATATTTACATAACACATAAGTTTTGTTGTTTACATTTCATGTGTGGGAAAGATTGATGACATATATATAAAAGTTGAAGTTTAGACATTAGATATGTAAATACAGAAATTACAAAGGTGCTTGATTTATAAATATCAATATTTTTTGTACTCTTATGCAATTATCTCTTATTTATATAATATATGTGTGTTCTTTTAGACTTTTGGGGGAGTTGAAGTTTGACGTGAAAGGAATATCTGCTCACCATTTCTATTCAGTGGTGCTTTAGATCCCCCAGTTTCTAAGCAAAGTTGAAGCACAGCAGATTTGAAATTTACATATATACCACACATTTTTTATGTATTTACGTGACTTACACCCAAAGTTTATTTTACTATACTTTGGAATTTAACGATCTTGTGCTCGTTGAATTCTTTTCGTTGGGATGCTCGATTTGACTATAAATATGTTTCGTCTAAGAATTTAATTGATGATCCAAAACTTTTAGATGTGTTTCAACGAATTAATTTGGGATTAGTTTGACCCGGATTTAACTAATTTTGATATCATTGGGTTCATCTTTTCGAGACGGTTAGTTTGATTATAAACTTGCAGAAATGTGAGGGCTTGAATGATCTCGAATTTTGTTGATGATATATATATATAATTAAACTTTATTTTGCCAATCAAACCTTTTATTCCCATCAAAATCCCTTACAATCAGGCTTATTTTCCTCACCTTGTATGCTGACCTGCTGTATTTCTGTACCGTGCACCCCTTGCAGGCTACAGCAAGCTACCTTCCTCTTTATTTCCTACAACCAAACAATCATTTAAGCTTAACTCAATAGTGTATTACGTCCGATCGAACGTGTGGTCGACACGGTGTGAATTGCACCATACCGTCAAACACAATGTGAGACACGATCCATGTCGCCGGATGCAGGGTGTGGTGTAATCTACTTCGTCGTCCAAACATTCAGACGACGGACGTAAAATTTTCTTGAGAGGTCTAAGGTTACGTAGGATTTAAGTTGTTTTATTGGATTTTCCTTTTATTATTATTGAAAGAATTCCATTTTATTCCTGCTTAAGTTATGCTTAATTCCCGCTAAGATAAAATGGGAGAAAATAAAGGGGATCTTAGATCTTTGCATTATTTAATGTTGTCATTGTCTACGGAGATTAAAGTTATCATTTTTATTGTTTTGTAAAATTTGTGGATATATATTTATGTATAGATAAATAAATGGTTTTCATGAACTGATATTGATATTAATGTGTCTTTTTGAGCCTGGCAGACTCATTTTTCTCTCGAAGTACAGATGTTGTGCTTCCCCTACTGAGCTCATATGTTAAAGTGTCAACTGTTGGGTTGACTTGCTAGGTTGAGCTGTCGAGCTGCCCTGTTGATGTGCAACAGTCGTGTTCCCGATGTAGGGTTGATGTGTCGGGCTCATCCTTTTATGCCGTTTAGCTTGCATTCTTTGGGGGCGACCGATCGCTGAAGCGTCTGTTGGTCATCATTAAAAATGGGACAAACATGCATGTTCATTTATGAGTCATCTGACATCTTTGTGATTTGTGAGTTATCTGAAAATATTACTTCATTTATAGGTTTCTTCTGGGTTGTATGAGCCCACAAATGATGTGAGCCTCAATGTTCTATAAGGATTCAACATCCTGAAATGTGCGATAAACATGAAATTCATACACAAAACTAGCAAAGAGATCTTCAGGCCAAGAAAGGAATAAGGAGAAACAATGGATTGCACCAGAGTTCATGATACACTAGGTTAGTAAGTTAAAGGAGTAAATGAAGACAAGGATATAAGATTTGAGGAGTACATTTCTAAAACTCACTTTATAGCCCGGTCTAGGACACATAAGATCATTAGGATCCTTGGCTCAAAGACAGAAGCTACCAAGTATGAAGCTGAGAAAATTGCCCTCCTCAAGGTTAGATGAGGAAGAAGATGAGTCGTAAATCCTAATGCGAACAAATGGATGGGAGAAAGAAGAACCTAAAATATTGGAGAAAGTGCTTTCAAGAGAGGTAGAGGCTGAAACACCAAAGAAGTTTAAGATTCTAGCCTTGGAGTCTACAAAGGAATATCAAATTTAGCTGATCATCTAGCATTTTTTGAATCAACTATGTGCTTACTAACATTAAGTCGTTTATTCTTCATGATGTTAAATGAATCAACCTTACTTTATTTCAAAAATTGGGATTCATTGCCTTTTTCAGTGAGTTTAAGCAAATTCTCATAGCCTCGTTCGATATTGCCCATATCAAAAAATTCATAGCAAAATGATTGTAAAATCTGTGAGTAGCGTGTTATCTACTATCTCATACGCCTTCTATAAATTTGACTCAAAACCTCAAATAAACGTTGCCATTCAATCATTTTGAGAGCAGCCTGCATGTTTGTTTGAAATCTTTTTTCCAAAATAGACAAATGTTCATAGTGGTTCGTAGAAAAACATGTTTTTGTTTGTCTCAGTTCAAATTCATTTTTTTGTTTTAACTCGTGTTCAGCTCAAAATTAGCTCGAATGATTCAAAAAATAAAAATAAAATATTTTATAATACGACATATAAAATAAACAAAAATATAACAATATTTTTATTTACTTAATTATTTAATTAACTCAAGCTAATACAAGTCGATAGTGATAAACAAAAATACTATAAAATGTATTTTTGGTCACAAACACGAGCTACTTAGTACGTCGAGCACAAGTTGTTCACGAATAACAAGTTGTATGTAAAAGTTAAAGTTTAGATATTAGATATAGTAATCCTAATAAGAAATAAAATTTAGAGCAATGGAATTATTATAACACCTTCATAAAACATCATAAAATATCTCAAAATTAATAAAAAAAGTCTCTAAAATTAATTAAAATTTCCTTTCATGTTCTTTATATTAATTCTTGATCACCAAAAAATATTTAATCAAACATTTATATTTTTAGAAGAGAGTCAATTATACTTCAAGAAAAAAAAAAAGAAAAAAAAGAAAAATAACACATGAAAATTTTGCTCCACAATTCCACTTGTCTTTGTGGTGGCAAGTCCACTTGAAGGTGAAGTATCACATGGAAGTTGTGAAATATTGCTTTATATCCTTCTCATGCTTTTGATGTTTTGCTATTATAAATATATTTTCTTCATAGCCTACAAAATATATCTCCAAAACTTAATAATGATCATAAAAATAAAGTGGCATGTATATATATACCGCACTGCATTCCCAGATAAGTTGGTAGAGCGGTTTCAACTCAAGTCCCCTCTGGTCTGAGATTCGAATCTCTCCCAGGCGACTGATGCTATATGGGGGTGGTACTCGAGTAGTTTGGCGCATGGGTTCAACCCAGACCCGACGGGTTGAGAGCTATGGGGTGGTTAGTGGTTCCGCCCGTCAACCATGTGTATATATATATATACACACACACACACACACACATACATATGCCGAGTTCCTGGCCTGTTGGTGGCGGGGTTATTGTAAGTCCCCTCAGGTCAGAATTGTGATCCCACCATGGTGCAGGGGATCAGCTTGTTTAGGCACATGGTGCTCCTTTAAAGAAATATAAATAAATATCTCTGATATATATATATATATATATATATATATATATATATATATATATATATATATATATATATATATATATATATATATATATATATATATATATATATATACATATACATTTTACATTTAATTATAGCACCAAAATCTTGCATATCATATAAAAGTTATGATAATTTTAACTTTTAAAAAGTGAAATACACTGTTTAATGCATAGATGAGATGACAAATATGTAAAAGTTGAAGTTTAAATGTTAATTATGCAAATACATTAGAATTGAGTAGCATGTATGTAACAATCATACTAAAGTAAACAACCCTAAACGTGGTCCACATGAATAAAATATCGTATGTGTGATTGATTCGTAGGTGCAGATATGTGCATTCAGGCTGATTCGTAGGTGCAGATACGTGTATTCCGATTGTACTCAAGATGTATTCATAGTATACTCGAGATGTATACCCCTAATCCACAAGTACAAATGATTGCATGTAATACTTTCTCCCATATCAAAGACTTCAATGACCCATATGAAGTAAAATTATTATACAGATGGTCGCATTCAAGATGTTCTCAGGGTATGCTCGATGTGTACAACCCTAATCCACGAGTGCGTATGACCGCATGCAATATTTTCGTCCATATTGAAACCATAAATGATGTTTATACGTTCGATCACTTCTAAAATTTGAATAAGTAGTCAGTAATGGACCCCATAATATTCTTTAGAGACCAAATAACATAATATTAAGTTGGTATGATCATAATTAATTTGTAGAATTAATAAAAGGTGGAGGCTGTTGTCTTCATCATGCTTTCCTTAATGAGAAAGTAATCATAGCTTTCCTTTCACGATTTATTGAAAGCACTCTTTCATTGTCTTATCTTTGGCCAAAAGATATCTGAGTTCTTCATATCATTCTCTATTTTTATGAGAGGGACTTATCATATCTATTATATGCAAATTTTTATCAATATTTTTTTGGAAGATTAACATATTGATGCGTGCGAGAAAATTCGCATTGGTAGAGTTAACATATTATCGTCTTAAGGTTGTACGAGGATTCAGAACGCACTCAGATAAAAAAAAAAACAATCAGTAGATACACCATCAGTGGTAATGATGTGGCATGTTTTAGAGCCATTATTCTATACGGAGAACGCACACATCGCGTACGTCTCCTCATAATACCATCCAAGTACTTTCTCAATACCGTCAATACTCACACAATAGTCGATACCTGACCTTGATACGCATCCATACACATCTATACCCATTTATACTCATCTATACCCATCCAGTACCCATCCAATACCCAAAAAATCCGCACCCAACGCTGCGTAAGTGCTCCAGATGGAATAATTCGTCCATGTTTTGATAGTCTGCAGTTTCTCAGGCAATCACAGCTGCCATCACCATGGGGTTTTTTTTTAGTTATTAGCAGAGAGCTTATGCGCAAATCTTTTTTCATGACTTCCACTATCATGTGAGCTCTCTTCTTATTATTCGTTTTCATGGTCCCTCTTTCTTCCTCCCTTTTGGAATGTAGTCCTTTTTTATTATGATGCTATAGAATGTGCAATATTGAATGCAAATCCTTTCCAGGTTGAATTTTCTTTTCTCAGTTTACTCTTACATGCTTGTATATGTGGGCTGATTTCTATGATAATAGGAAGGCATAAGGATGGCCTCAGGAGTTAACATGTGCAATCCTCAACTATTTCAATGTTTTAGGGCCTTACAGATGTATATGGCTGTGAATGTAGCTCGAAGTTTGTTAAGCATTCGAAAATCGATTCAAATTTTTGCTCGAATTGAGATTGGATCGAAATAAATGAGCTGAGCTATGAGCGAAAACTTCAGAACAAATTTTTCAAGCCATGGACAGACTGGCTCAATACCAGCTTGAAGTATTTTTATTTATAAAAAGTATACATATAATGTAAATAAAAATGAATATAATGAGATACCAGTAGATTTCAAGCTAGAAGAAATCCAAATAACTCAATTTCAGCCAGCTTGTTTCGATTTAGGGTTGGATCAATCCATTTTTGAGCTAAAACGAATCCAAAAAACTCAATTTGAGCCAGCTAATTTTGATTTCTAGCTGGATTGAGCTCGATTTAATTTTGAGCCCAGCTGGCTCAAAATCAAATATAACAAGCCAAGAGCCGATTTCGAGCCGCACTCAATCCATTTGAGTTGATTTCGAGCTGCACTCAGTCCATTTGAGTCGATTTCGAGCCGTCCCTGGCTCGGCTTGAAATCAGATCGTCGACAGCCCTACCTGCAAGTAGGATTTAACTTGAAGCGAATTTCGTAAATGATTTGAAGCCAAACTTAATAAACCTTGTGCGTGTTTATCCCAAAAGTTGTTTGGTGTATAAAGATTGAATCCTTTTGATGATAATTAAATTTTAAGTTTTTATAAAATCCTAAGTTTTTTTACTTCAAGATTTAATGACATTATATTATATTTGTTTGGCATTTATCAATCTAAATTAGATTAAATTAATTAATTAAATTACTATTTCTGCATGAAGGCAAGATCTTTGTGTTAAGATTGGAGGTGAAATCCATCGCCTTTGTAAGTTTGAGGGCCTTCTTTTGTTTTAATTTTTATTCATGAAGATGAAATCTGGAAAATTTTCTCTTTGAAAACGGAATATAGAAAATTGCATTAAGAGGTAAAAACTTTATGGGTGAGTGGCTGCTGAAAGTCCCGTTTGTGGAAGAAACTCCGATAGTTTTACTTATTCGAAATACATTGCTCTCGCTATATATGCTTACACATACATGTAGGCGTGTATAAATTAGTTTCAAGAATGAGCTACTTACCGTATACACCAAACCTGTCAGCACATATCTCAAAGAGATCAAGCGGCTAAGATGATGTTCGGGCAATCGAAGCGTGAGACTAGAAAAACATGATCTAAACTAGCCGTTCGACGACCGACCGCTTGAACAAGTCGACGGTCCTACAATATCGATGGACCCAATCAATGGACCAAGCTTGCGGTCCCAGCTACCCAAGCTTCTTTCAAGGACGTCCGGTCACAACTAGTCGATCGACCGGCTCTACCTCGGCAGAGGGGATCACCATGGACCGGTCACCCCGGTCTATCAGATAACTGATGATTTGTATTGATTTCTCTTGGACTTGTGAGGCATCAAGGAATGTCTTCAAGGGGTAATCGGTACTGCTGCAACCATTTTAGCCATTTTGAGCATTAGGCAAGTGATATGGGTGGAATATTGTTCTCTATTTTTACTTTGATTGGTTATCTGCTGTTAATATTAGGGAATATTTCTTCTGAGCCTATTCAGAATTTCTTCAGGAGAACCTCTTCATCAGCTTCATTGAGGCAGTGATGATAATGACTGCAAAAGCTAACATACCAAAGGACTCATTTGCAATGTCTGTGATTTCTATCTCTATGTGAAGTGGCATATCCTCTCCAATTACCATTCTAATTATATGTTATAAATCTGTTGTGGGAAAATTGATTGGCTAGAAAAAAAAAAAAAACAAAGAACACAAGCAAGCACAAGGACACAAAGCAATTACGTGGTTCGGTCTCTTTGGACCTACATCCACGGGAGGGAAACGATCATGAAATTCACTAAGGCAAATACGAGAGTACGTAGCGCTTACAAGATGAGCCCTCATCTTCCATGGCCTTAATTTGCTCCCAAGACCCTTCAAGATGCTCTCCTCACCTTAGCCAAAAGCTAACCTCACTCTCTTCAATTCTTGGACAGAATTTATCTCACTTGCCTCTCACACATATCCCCTTAACTAAGCCTCACCCACCCTCATCTATTTATAATAGAAGGAGTCTAAACAAGAGGCTTAAAGGATAGGCAATAATACAAAAATGCCCATTTGCCTTTAGTGTAACAAATTGTGAGTCACTATTAACAAAATCCCCATATTGTAAAATCTGCTTCATGCTTCATTTTGTAGAGTTTTTAAGGGGGTTAACATTTGCATTTACATGTGAGCTGAAGATATTAACAATAGAATTATTATAAAGGATTCTTTGTAGGGCTGATTTGTTGTTTTAATTTGAAAATGTTTTGAAGTATTCCAAATTTACATAGAATCTTTCATTTGATTGGATGAACTTAGTGTTACTTATGACTCACAATTGGCTAAGGGGTATTCTTGTATTTTGTACACCCCTTAGCATCTTCTTTTATCACCTTGTATTATATATAGAGGTGAGTGGGTGAGGCTTTATATAAGCAAAAGGGATTGGTGAGAGCCTAGAGAGAAATTCTGTCCAAGAATTCTAGAGAGGGAGATTAGCTTGTGGCCAAGGTGAGGAGAGCATCCCAAGGGTCTTGGGAGCCAAGAAGATCCTTGAAGATGAGGGCTCATCTTAAGCTATGTATTCTCTCGCAAATATCTTAGTAATATCGACGATGTTTTCCCTCCCGTGGATGTAGATCCATTTGGATCGAACCACGTAAATTGCTTGTGTCTCTTGTTGTGTTCTTTCTTTTCTTTTCTTTGATGTTATTCTAGCAACGACGATTATCCCACAACAATTGGCGCCGTCTGTGGGAAACAATCGGCTCTTCTCGGCTAGAGGCATTCGGCATTCAAGAATCGGCAAGGCGGTTCTTGGGAGTACGGCAGGCTGAGGGGTGTTCGGCTGGAACCAAGAAGAAGGAGAGGAGCTCTACAACGAGTCGGAGTCGGCAATCCTGCAAGGTTCGGCAATCCAGCAGGCTTGGCTGAATTTGGCAAAATCAAGAACCGCAGCAAGGAGCTCTCAAAGCAAGCAAGGTGTTCGGGCAGCAGTTCTTCTTCCTTGGGCTAGGGAAGGAATTCGGCTACCTAAGAGGAACTCGGCAATTCTGCAGGGAGGAACTCGGCATTCCAGATTCTTGGAAGTGCAGCTTGCAAGAATTCGGCAATCCTGTAGGGAGGAGTTCTACAGTTCTGCAACATCTGACATTGAGGTTCTTGTTCCAACAAGAAAGGTGTTCGACAGTCCTTTTCTTGTCAAGCAAGGTGTTCTTAAGCAGTTTAGGCTACAGTCATTCGGCATCTTCCTCCTCCACAGGAAGTTTGCGCGAGGCGGTTCGAGAGTGGGTGTTCGCGGAAGGGTTCCGTGGAGCTGCGGATTCCTGTGACAGGAGCTGGAGGCGGAAGCGCAAGGGTTCGGCGCGCAGCAGGCGAGGCCAGCGGTGGAGCAGGATTTCCGTTCGGGTGAACCAGGCAAGGCCGGCGATAAGGCCGAACGGTTCTGCGTGGGTCTCTGGCATCTTGGATCGCAGCAGAAACGACGACAAGGCTCGCGGCAGGCACGGGGAGTTCGGCAGCCCTGGTTCTTGGACTGTAGGCTCTTCGACAGCCCGGGTTCTTGGGTTGAAGGTATTTGGCAGTTGTTCGGCGGGACAAATTTACAACAGGAAATTCAAACAACAAGTGTAATCTCCAGCAAGGAGTCCGAAGCGGTAGGTATTCGGGTCGCCACCGAGTTCGGCTACCACAAGGAATTCGGCGGAATTAGATCGGTGGTCTTCACTGGTCATTCCGAGTTTCGTTTCCGGGGAAGCGCGACGGATTTTGCAATTTAGTTATTCGGCTTTTCCCATTTACGGGAAATTCTGCAGGAGTTTCAGTTGGAAGATCTTAGTGTGAAGAGCTGTTTGGCGGAACAATGGGTTATGCTAAATTTGATATCGAGAAATTCACAGGGAAAAATGACTTCGGCTTGTGGATAGTGAAGATGAGAGCTCTACTGGTTCAGCAGGGAGTAGCAGAAGCTTTGCAAGGTTCGGCAGCACTGCCGTCCGACCTGACCGAGAAGGAGAAGAACGTCATCCTGGACAGGGCTCACAGTCTGATAATCCTAAGTTTGGGCGACAAAGTGCTGAGGGAGGTGTCGAGGGAGACAACTGCTCAAGCCCTTTGGGCCAAACTTGAGGTACTTTATATGACTAAATCTCTGGCTAACAGACTTTTTCTGAAGCAGCGTTTATACTCATTCAAAATGCACGAAGACAAGTCAGTTTCGGAGCAGATTGACGAGTTCAACAAGATCATAGATGATCTTGAAAACATCGACGTCAAGATGGACGATGAGGATAAGGCACTGCTGCTGTTAAACTCTATTCCTAAGAGCTACGAGCATTTCAGGGATGCGATGCTCTATGGTAGGGTACAGACTATTACCTTGGAAGAGGTTCAATCTCGATCGAAGCTAAGGAACTTCAGAAGAAGCACGACATGAAAGAAGAGGCCAGTGGAGACAGTCTGACAGTTAGAGGAAGACCGAGCAAGAAAAGTTCTAAAGGCGATCAGAACAGATCAAAATCCAGAAAAAGAGCGGAAGTCGGTCTCTAAGAGATCTAACAAGTGTTACCACTTGCCACAAAGAAGGTCACTTCGGGAGGAGCTGTCCGGATAGAAAGAAAAGCTTTCGGGAGAAGCCTAAAGATTCGGAGAAGCAAGTGTAGCCTCGGATGGCTATGATTCAGCGAAGCTTTGGTGATATCGGAATCGGAATCCGGCAAGGAGTGGATCCTCGACTGCGGGTGCTCCTTCCACATGTGCCCTCACAAAGATTGGTTCGAGACACCGCAGGCCGGCAAACGGCGGGTACGTACTACTTGGAGATAATAAAGCTTGCGGGGTACTTGGCGGCGGAACGGTCGAATAAAGATGTTCGATGGAGGCGAGCGGATACTTCGACACGTCGAGTACGTTCCGAGCTCGAAAGAAATCGATCTCTTTAGGTACTGCGGAGTCGAGCGGATACACGTTCGAGGCGAGAGAATGGTTGCATCGAGTAGTCGAAAGGTTCTCTCATTGTCATGAAAGGGGTCGAAAGAATGGGTTATACTCTCTAATTGGAAGAAGCTGTCATCGGCAACTACTCAAATGCGGTTCGATCGAGAGCCAGACAAGACCAGATTATGGCATATGAGACTGGGGCACGTAAGTGAAAGAGGCTTACAAGAGCTGTCCAAGCAGAATTTGTTATGCGGGGATCGAGTCAGCAAATTAGAATTCTGTGAACAGTGTGTACTAGGGAAGGCTACCAGGGTGAAGTTCTCTACCGGAAATCACACATCTAAGAAGCCACTTGATTACGTACACAGCGATTTGTGGGGACCAGCCAGGACTCAGACTCATGGAGGAGGAAGATACTTCATGTCTATCATTGACGACTACACCGGGAAGGTATGGGTCTTCATCCTTAAAACTAAAGATGAAGCTTTTCGGCGTTTCGGGGATCGGTTAACTCTCATCGAAAACAAGACGGAGCAAAAGCGAAGCATTTGAGAAGCGATAATGGTTTAGAGTATTGTTCGAACGGTTTGAAGAGCTGTGCGAAAGAACGGTATTACGAAGACACAAGACGATCCGGAACACTCCTCGACGGAATGGCCTAGGTCGAGAGGATGAACGGGACTCTCCTAGAGAGAGTGAGATGTATGCTACTCGAATGCGAGTCTACCTAAAAGTTTACGGGGTGAAGGCGTGTCTCTCGCCTGCCACCTCATCAACGGATGTCCATCGACGGCTATCGATATGAAGACTCCTTTGGAGATGTGGTACGGGAAACCGAGTAACTACGATAACTTGAAAGTTTTTGGATGTATTGCTTACGCTCATGTCGGACGAGAATAAGGCTGGAAGCAAGAGCTTTGAAGTGCATTTTCATTGGATATCCACCGGAACCAAGGGGTACAAACTTTGGTGTCTAGATCAACAAAAATGCATCATCGGCAGAGACGTGACATTCGATGAATCCAAAATGGCAAATTTGCGAAGCTACGTTACCAAAAACGAGTGCCGGCTAAGGAGGGTTCTTCAATTGAGGTGGAGCTGCAACAACTACGGACTTTGGTCGATCAAAGGAGCTGTTGTGAACATTCGGGATGAAGTGACGAGAGGACCGGCAGAGACGAGCCGGAAAACGGATCGGATGATTACGGGCGACAAGAGACGGACAAAGAAGAACTATCGGACCGCCGGAGAGATACGGCCGTGCGGATATGATCTTCTACGCCTTGAGTGTTCTTGAAGCGATAGAAGAAGGCCGAACCGAACAACTATAAGGAAGCTTTAAAGAGCAAGGAAAGAAATAGATGGGTTGACGCCATGAATGAGGAAATGGCCTCTCTGATGAAGAACAAGACTTGGGAACTTGTGGATCGACCAACAAACAAACGTGTAGTTGGTTGCAAGTGGACAAAAGGAAGACACACCAGGTATTGAAAAGATCAGATACAAAGCCAGACTCGTTGCGAAGGGATTTACTCAGGTAGAAGGAATCGACTTCGACGAAATTTTCTCACCGTGGTAAAGCATTGCTCCATTAGGATGGTTTTAGCACTAGCGGTTCAATTCAATTTGGAATTAGAGCGGCTAGATATTAAAGCTAGCGTTCCTACATGGAGAGCTTGAAGAAACCATCTACATGGATCAGCCAGATGGGTACAGCACACCGGAGACTAAGGACAAGGTTTGCCTGCTGAAGAAAGCTTTATACGGATTGAAACAAAGCCCTAGACAATGGTACAAACGTTTTGATGAGTTTATGCTGAAGATCGGCTTTGTCAGAAGCAGCTACGACAGTTGTGTATATATGAAGTGGCAGGACAGTGAAATAAGTACGTACTTGCTCTTATATGTAGATGACATGCTAGTAGCAAGCAGAAGCAGGGAGGAAGTCCAGAAGATCAAAGGTATGCTCAACTCTGAATTCGATATGAAAGACCTAGGACCTGCTACAAAGATCCTAGGAATGGAGATCAAGAGAGACAGAAAAAGGGGCAGCTTATTCTTATCTCGAAGTCTTATATTCGGAAAGTTCGGCAAGGTTCAATATGCACGAGGCAAAGCGAGGTTGCAACACCGGTCGGTCGGCACTTCAAATTATCGAACTCTCAAGCACCCGAGGCCGAAGGTGAAAAAGAATACATGGAGGGTGTCCCCTATGCCAGTGGGGTCGGTAGCATCATGTACGGTATGGTGTGCAGCAGACCAGATCTAGCCTACGCCGTCAGTGTTGTTAGCAGGTTCATGGCTAATCCTGGGCAGACTCACTGGGAAGCTCTAAAGTGGATTCTGAGATACTTAAGAAGTACTACAGACTTGGGGCTACTCTTTAAAAGACAGGAAGGCAACGAAGAAAAGTTAGTTGGTTACGTGGATTCCGATTATCTCTGGAAGCATCGACACCGGGAAATCATCGGCCGGATTCATCTTCACCGTCTTCGATGCTGCCGTCGGTTGAAGTCTAATCTTCGATCCGTCGTAGCTCTCTCAACTACGAAGGCTGAGTACATCGCCGTGGTCGAAGCAATCAAGGAAGCCACGTGGCTAAAAGGCATGGGTCGAAGAGCTCGGGATACCTCGAAAGGTGGTAGGCGTGTTCTGCGACAATCGAGTACTATTCATCTCACCGGGAATCGGGTCTTTCATGAGAGGTCCAAGCACATTGATGTGAAGCTTCATTTTGTGAGGGACGTCGTCGCCAAAGGCTCTATAGTGGTGGAGAAGATACCTACTGAGGAGAACCCTGCTGACATGCTCACCAAGGCGCTACCTATAGCTAAGTTCAAACATTGTTTGGACTTAGTGAACTTTACCACGGGCTGAGGGCTCCCTCAGAGGGGGCCAGGTGGAGGGAATCATCTTTTCAGAGCTTTGAAATTGAGAGTCAAGGTGGAGAATTGTTACTTATGACTCACAATTGGCTAAGGGGTATTCTTGTATTTTGTACACCCCTTAGCATCTTCTTTTATCACCTTGTATTATATATAGAGGTGAGTGGGTGAGGCTTTATATAAGCAAAGGGATTGGTGAGAGCCTAGAGAGAAATTCTGTCCAAGAATTCTAGAGAGGGAGATTAGCTTGTGGCCAAGGTGAGGAGAGCATCCTAAGGGTCTTGGGAGCCAAGAAGATCCTTGAAGATGAGGGCTCATCTTAAGCTATGTATTCTCTCGCAAATATCTTAGTAAGATCGACGATGTTTTCCCTCCCGTGGATGTAGATCCATTTGGATCGAACCACGTAAATTGCTTGTGTCTCTTGTTGTGTTCTTTCTTGTTGTGGGATAATCGTCGTTGCTAGAATAACATCAAAGAAAAGAAAAGAAAGAACACAACAAGAGACACAAGCAATTTACGTGGTTCGATCCAAATGGATCTACATCCGCGGAGGGAAAACATCGTCGATCTTACTAAGACATTTGCAAGAGAATACATAGCTTAAGATGAGCCCTCATCTTCAAGGATCTTCTTGGCTCCCAAGACCCTTAGGATGCTCTCCTCACCTTGGCCACAAGCTAATGTTGCCTCTCTAGAATTCTTGGACAGAATTTCTCTCTAGGCTCTCACCAATCCCTTCCTACTCATCTCTATATATAATACAAGGTGATAAAAAAAGATGCTAAGGGGTGTACAAAATACAAGAATACCCCTTAGCCAATTGTGAGTCATAAGTAACAATTCTTTTCTTTTCTTTGATGTTATTCTAGCAACGACGATTATCCCACAACACTTAGAAATGAAAATGAATTGAGTTAGAACTCTTTTTGTTTTACACTTGGATGACTGTAATCCATCCAAGGGATTCCCAATAGAATTTTGTCCCCATGCTGAGGTTTTGTTGGCGGATTGAAGTGTGTTGATGCTTGTCGGAAAAGTCTTGTTATTCTATCTATTCAACCTGTCAGCTCGAACAAATATGGTCGTTGCTTTCGTGGCAACATTGGAAATGTGAAGGAAATAAAAGATTATGGTTTTGAATGATAGGAAGAGCTACGTGCATACCATTCAATTCCCTTGCATTTACATACTACACCTAAACTTCAATGTTTACAACCTTTATCTATGCATGAAAGGCGTGTGTATTTTACTTTTTAAAAGTTAAAATGGTGATATTTTTTATGTGATGTGAAGATTTGGTTGGTATAAATATAAAAAATAAAATTTAGAAGTTAGATTTGTAAATAATAGTAATATGGTGGTTTGCATGTAAACGCCCTTGAATGATATTATAGAGGATATGGCTGATGTTAGAATTTGTCCCGAAATCTTTTGAGCTTGGATTGAAACGTTCACAATGGGACATATGTGGCCAAACCAAACTTATGGACAAGTTTTGGTCAATCAATTGTGGTAGCGGAGGGATTTTGTTGATAACATGAACCTTTGTTATAAATAAATGAATGTTGGCCTTTAAAAGAGAAGCATAATGTTAAGTTAAGTGTTGTCGAGATGAGAATGATTAGGTGGATGAGTGGCTTTACACTTGGAGACAAAATGTGAAATGAATATATCCGTAATAGGGTTGGTGTTGCACCAGTGACGGATAAAATTAGAGAGAGTCGTCTTAGATGATTTAGTCACATTAAACGTCGACCACCTGATGATCCGATTAGCAAAGTAGATGTTTTAGATACAACTTATGTTAAGAAAGGCAGAGGTAGACCTAGGAAAACTTGGGCATAAAAAATAATCTTAATTTATTAGAATTAAACGAAAATTTGACACTAAATAGGACGCAATGGAGAAAAAGGATTCATGTAGCCGACCCCACTTAGTGGGATTAAGGCTTTGCTGTTGTTGTTGTTGTATGCTCTTAATTCACACTCTCAGTGCCATCAAATAAAAGACAATTTCAGGTTGTCCCTTGGGTGCTTGCCCTTAAGGAAATCACTTTCAGTTGGCAAAGTCAAATAAAAATTTTGCTCGAATGCATAATAGGCTGGCTGAAAATTCTTATCTTCCAAATCTTGCATCTTCCACGTGTAATCTGCAAGGGTAGGCTAACCATTTGTTGCATATGGCTTCCATGGATTATGTTTTCTTTGTTGATGACAGAGAATGTGTAAAGCAAAAGCTGAGAAACTTTATGGATTACATAGAATGTGTATTACAAATTCTTAAAAGGTGTGAACGATTTAGATATATCGGGTCCATTGTCAAAGCGATGGTGATATAGATGGGGATGTTAATAGTAGAATTCAGGTTGGTTGCTTGAAGTGGAGGAATGCGTCCGGCCTATTGTGTGATAGAAAAGTACCACTTAGACTGAAAGGAAAATTTTATAAGATGGTGGTGAGACCTTCAATGCTCTATGGTGCTGAATGTTGGCCTTTAAAAGAGAAGCATAATGTTAGGTTAAGTGTTGCCGAGATGAGAATGATTAGGTGGATGAGTGGCTTTACACTTAGAGACAAAATATGAAATGAATATATCCGTAATAGGGTTGGTGTTGCACCAGTGACGGATAAAATTAAAGAGAGTCGCCTTAGATGGTTTGGTCACATTAAACGTCGACCACCTGATGATCCGATTAGGAGAGTAGATGTTTTAAATACAACTTATGTTAAGAAAGGCAGAGACAGACCTAGAAAAACTTTGGCTTATTGCATAAAAAATGATGTTAATTTATTAGAATTAAACGAAAATTTGACACTAAATAGGACGCAATGGAGAAAAAGGATTCATGTAGCCGACCCCAATTAGTGGGATTAAGGCTTTGTTTTTGTTATTGTTGTTGTTGTTGTGTATGACAAAAGCGGAGAAACTCTCTACTGATCGCTTCAGTCGAAATCCTTGGCAACGGTGGATCCCTGAGATGCTTCTGGCTTTACATGTGACTCCACCAATCTCTTGATCAGATGGCTTCTATGGGTTATCTCTATGTTTCCTGTAATGATGAAGAATAGAAAATTTATTTTGTTCATTTTTCACAAAGTTGTCTTATAATGATATCTGTGGTGCTGGATAAACTCCAGGCTTCAGACCTCCTTTTGTCCTCTGGTGATCCCTTCAATTAAAACTGATTTCCTCCTTGATCCACTTCTTGTATTGATACTGTTAAAGTGCTTATATTGTTTTGAAAGTGTAGTATCCACCTTATTTCATTTTTCTCTGCTCATATTGATTTCTACTAGAGATGCAGTGGCAATGATAACCAACTATGGACAATATGATTGATTTCCCAGGTATGGAGGATCTTCCTAGGCGAAGTTCTTTTATTCTCAATTTTGCAAATGATGAATCATCAAGGATGGCGTGAAAGTCATATAAATGATGCAGCCATTTTCCTTTATTTCTTGTATCTGGAGGACATGTGAAAGGATCATAGATTTTTGTGTGAGGGATGAACAACTTTCTCTCTCTCACGCGAATCCATCCATCCATACATACATGTAGATAGACAGTACATGCAAACATACCCTCCAATAAAATCACCCCTGAAGCAGCATGTACTAATAAAATTCTTACAAAGAGCTCCTTACGAGGGACTCATTTCGCTGTTTGGAAGCTAGAATCATAAGATATATCTGATAAGACGTAATACCCATTGTAATCTAAGATTGATTTAGGTTAGTCCCTTTCTTTTGGTGTATAATGCTCTTTTCGATGAAGCGGCTCATGGCCGTTGATAATGAACTTCTATCAAGTTGTGTCAGCTATCTCTTTTGAATAAGACCAGGGTTTGTGACAACCCGAGATGATGAACTATGAGATTTTGATTGGGTTTGTCACTCTTTCCCCAACCATCCCCTCTAAGCTCATAGTGATGATTACGTAATCTCAAATGCTCTTTTGTTGTCGGGAGGGATGGTTCTTAAAAATTTTTGCAAAATGAAGGGTAGTGTCTTATCCATTATCTCATATGGTGGTGAGCGTGCACCATTATGTTCTGATGGGTACAATTTTGCAAATTAAAATGGGGGATTTACATAACACCCAAAGCTTTTACCCAAAACTTTTATATTTTTATTGATGATCTGCATTGCAATTGCATGTCAGATGAAGTTACATTTACATTAATGTTCTGACTAATAAATCTTTTTCTAGCTCATTTCTTTTTGCCTGTAGTAAGAAAATGGGCTTCCTTCGAAGATACACTAATACAAGTATATAATAAATGAAAATAAAATGATCATTTGTATCTTAATTTTCTTTTATCACTTAAATCATGCAATGCGATGAGCATTTTTTGTAAATATATGATTGAGACAAACCGTGATCTGCCAAAATTCCCTTCTTCAACGATTTCTGGCTCAGCTTGCGTTCGGTTCGTTAAAAATATCACTATTCGTGTTTAACTCGTTTATATATCAAACATAATTTGTTTATGTTTGGTTTGTTTATTTAGTGATCCAAACATGAGATGTTTGTAAACAAAAAACTGTTTTAATAATTTTAATCATGCAATCGTAAGATATTAAAGGTATAAGCAAAATTTAAATCTTTTTATTTATAATAAAAAATCATTTAAATATAATTTAATATGTATGTATATATATATATATATATATATATATATATATATATATATATATATATATTCTTTAATTAATAATTTTAATTGATTACAAATTTTTGTTTGTGTTCAGTTCGTTTATATATTGAGTGCAAAAAATTATTCATGTTCAACCCATTTGCTTAGTGAACAAATTGAATACAAGCTTCTTAGTTAGCCAAACACAAACTGTCTGCAAACACGAGCTATTTTGACAAACCTATGCATGTTAACGGTTCCTATCATTCATATCTTTCCGCCAAATCCTCCATTTTGTTTTGCTAAAAAAGGACAGATAAATTACATTCATAACATTAATAAGAAGCATCTTAGTTGTTAGATATGATGATATTTTTGATGTGATGTCAAAAATTTGAGTCATTCCAATAAATATAAAAACTTAGAAGTCAAATATGTAAATAAAAATGAATTGTGCTGTATATGTAAAAGCCCCAATAAGAAAAAATATAACTTAAATATAAGAAAAAAATATCTTACATGAATCAAGATTAAACATATGGGAGATTATATCCCATTTACAATAACAAACATTTCTTATTACAATGTTGGGGGGAGGGGGGATCCTGCAAATTTCAGATTAAAACAAAGAATTAAAGATGAAACATTTGGGGGATCATCCTAAAATAAAATAAAAAAGGGCTATTTACATGGATTGATCTACGGGCAGAACCGTCGATCAACCCTTAATGTGCTAACTCCCGTTAGGTATGGGAGCCGATGCGGTATGCAAATAAATTCGAGTACCACCTGTCTAGGGGATTCGAACCCGGGACCTGAGGGCACTTACGACCTTCAAAGAGTGCTCTACCAACACGCCACGGAAGACGCACTCAATATTTACATACATAACATTCAAATCTTTAATAACAAATAAAAAATAGCACTCATACTAAATTTTTAAAAGCAAAATACACTTTTTCATGCATAGGTTTATAACATCATAGAGTTACGTATGTAAATATCAAACTATAGCCGTTAGAAAATAAGAAAATAAAAATGTACCTCTGTTTTGTATTGAAGAAGAAGCTGAGAAGCCGCCATTGATGAGCATCAAAACAGTATTTTTCAGAACAAATTTCATGCCAACGGTCTCCATATTGTCTTCTGTACGCAAATGATACCCTCCCTGTCCTGAGTAAATGTCAAAGTTATATTATAGTGCAATGTTTGAAGTATTTTCTCTATGGGATTCAAAATCTCTGCTTTGTCACGTATGATGACCCAACCTCCAGGCCTTAGTATTCTATCCATCTCAACTAGAATGGCGATGGGTTGTTTGCACCTGTTAAAAAAGAAAATCTGGAGATCAAAATGTGTAAATACATAGGAATTAAGGGGTATGTATGCAAATCTTCCTTAAAAAACTAAAACCAAATGTGATGGTACAAAAACAAAATGAAGGACATTGATGAAAGACTGATAAGAATGCTGCAACGCACCTGTTCTTGAGGCGGGAGAACAAATGATCCGCATGTAAAAGATCATAGGATCTTGGATAAGTGCTGAATGGTTCACACCAATCATGGTAGATGCCGAGAAGACCGCGCTCGAAAATGATAGGAAGGGTGTTTGGAGCATGTACAGGAACCACATTCATAACCCAAACCTTTTGAGGTATTAGAGCAGCTGCAAATCTGAGAGAATTACATGACAAAATTTCAAAATATGGAAGGTACAATACTCAAGTTTCAAAGATTCAAAAGTGAGAAATTTGGTAATCATAATAGTATTTACTTTGCAAAATGAGAAAATTGTCAAACTGATTAACTATTTAAAGGGGGCTATTTTAATCTTAGAGCTTATTAAAATGTCAAATTAGTCTCCAAACTCTTTTAATAAAAGCTAGAAAAATTCTCCTATTAAGAGAGTAAGGGGACTATTTAAGCTTATAATAGCAGTGTATAAAAGCTAATTTGACATTTTTGTAGACTCTGGGACTAAATTGGTCATCATGTTTATTAAGAAAAGCTATCAGCTTGAACTGAGTTTGAAAGAATGGTTAGCCAACGCACCCTCCATAGATGGCTTTCATATCCATCACATTGCGTATCTTTGACCAATCAATACCCAGCCCAACAAGATATGATTTGCTGATGATAGCCTTCCAATGCTCATTATCAGCAGCTACTTTTTCCTGCAAATCACCAAGCCATCCAGGGAAAGTTTCAAGCCTTTTTGGCCACTCTTCAGGCCAGTCAGTACCTCGCTCTTCTATGGCTGTAGGAAGCTTATGCAGGCATGTTTTTATTGGAGTATACCTACATGAGAAGTTGTAGGCGCTGATCAAGTTTAAATTCAAGCAACCAGACATATATATCAGCTAAGAATGCATAACAGAAAATCCTCTAAATACCAAATGATGTGGAAATGGGTGTACTTTTGGTGAAGAATTGGGGATGGACTAAAAAACAAATAAAAGTAGAGAAATGGTCCCCGACTCTTAGTTATTTTAATCACAGGGTCTATGAAAGTGTCAATTTAATTCCTAAAATTTTTTAAAGTATAGAAGTTGTATATCATTATTGCCACAGCCTTGTCTTGCAGGAATTCCAACCCCTAATGCCCTAAAGAATTGAAGTCCTTGTAGAATGCACAGATGAAAGAAGTTCAATGTGCAAGAAAATGCCTCTCTAGCAAGATACTAGCTCGAAAATCTTTGCAAATTCCACTTACCATTGTAAAAAGTTAATAAATAAAAGCATTAGAACCATTAACAGAAGAAGCACAAGATTTTCTTTAAAGGGAGTGGGAATAGCAGCAATAACATTAAAACTATGAATAATAGAAGGAGAAACATAATATTTTTGTTTTGGAATAGGAATAGCAAAAAGAGATTCAAAAACATCTTTCACTGGTTCAAATGAAGGAGGTTCTATTCAGGTGAATCATTCGGCTCTTTAAAAGATTGCCAAAAAAATTTGAAGTTTTTATGTGTAAATTTCCGATGACTGTGGTCATCTTTCAACAATAATGAAGATTTATTTCACCTGATAGGGAATCTTGCTTGCATCTTCTTAATTTATTTTTTTCTTATTCACTTTTTTTTATTACTTTCTCTTCATATGACATGATGAACATGGATGCAGAAAAGGAAAACATTAAAAAATTTGAAAATATTAAAGTGGTCTTCTGCACTATGAACATAAGATGATCAAAGGGGCATTTACATGCATACCACACAGTTCTTATGTATTGGCATATCTAACACCCAAACATTCATATTTACACGCATCCCACTCAAATCTTTAACATCACAACAAAACTACCACTTTTACTTTTTAAAAGTGAAACAGACGTTTTCATGCATAGGTTTATGATATCAAAGTGTTATAAATGTAAAAACGTTTAGGTGCTGGATACGTATATACATAAGAATTGGAATGTATGTAAATTTTCCATAATAAAAATGTGCAAACACATTCTTACCACAATAGCAAGGTGTACATTAGCAAGGAGTACATTAGCAAGGTGTATGGAGGTGGCCTTGTTTTGCTAGGTTCAACTATGATACCATATGATATAGAATTCTCTGATCCAACGGATATGCTAGAGGGTGAACTTTTGGTAAAAATGAGGAGCTTATTACTCCACTACTATACTTTTAATAGTATGAAAACATAATATTACAAATTAATAGCGGTAGAATATGATATCAATATAACTTAATATAACATCATAATTATAATAGACATTATAATTTTAAAAAACTTGTGGAAGAGGCCAATCATTTAGCCATACCATTTTATTTCATTCTTCATTGTCTTCCATTAATATCACAATCTTGTACTGCATCATTCCTCCAATTAATAAACAGAACAGCATGGCTGATTAAACAGCATGGTCTTCCATGAAAAAGAAACTCTTTCCCACTTACCAAGCAGAGTCTTGGTTTTCACTATCCTTGCAGAATGGTGGTTCATTTCTCCTTCTCAAGTCATATATCTCGTTTGACGCTGGCCTCTGGTATAACTTAACACCTAGGTCACTGATTTCATCAGTCTTATGAGCCAGCACGTTCCAACATATTGAAGCTGTCAATGATGACATGCCTGGAATAATTAAAAAAAGAGTGAAAAATGAATATTTTTCATTTTTAAATGAGTTTTCTTTCTCAAAATGAAACGTAAACCAGCTAAAAAAGAAGTTGAAGATTATTCTGACAGAGTTTCATAGAATTCTACGTAAAAATAATAAGTAAATGCTTCCAACTCTCTGAGGTTACAATGTAAATTGGCATCACACTCAAAAAAATAAAGACACGTGCCACCGTCAATTTACATGCAAATTTATGGAACATATAGGAAAACGTATCGGAGAAATTTAACTAGTTCTGCACTACTAGCTTATACATAACTACAACTGTCGCATAATTGTGCAAGTCAACCATAGAATAATCAATATATAAAGAGTAAAGTGCCAAAATAGTCCCCTAACTATTTACATGCTATTATTATAGTCTCAGTCTATAAAAATGCCAAATTAATCCACATACACTTTTAACAAGAGTTCAAATAATCCCGTGAAGAACTATTTTAGCCTCCATTAAAAGAATCGTGAGACAAAATTGGCACTTTTATAGACTTTGGGATTAAAATGATCACGTACAAAGAGTCAGTGGACCATTTTTACACTTTTCTAAATATCTAAATGACATCCCTGCCATATCATGACCATTTCATTCCGGCTGTTTGAAATATTCAATACGATTCTCAATGTCAGTTGCAGCTTAGAGATATATAATAGCATATATGATGATTTTATCTCAGCACGCTCATCTCTACATATTAGTCTACATTGGTTTACAGCCAAGTTAGAGATCAGCCAGACCACTTGTTCAAATAATATTTCGATTTAGGGTGGTTTTGGGTTTTGGGTTTTGGGACTTAGAAACAAATAATTCCTGAAAATAATTATCCGATGTACCATTCGAGGAAATCAAAAGGCAATGCTATGAAAAGCATCACTCAAATCCATGTTCAAAATACATCAACAAACTAATATTAAGGTCAGTTCATGAGCATACCCACTTCGCTTTCAGCATCTCCATGTGTAGATGACATAATAAAGTATCCTCCTGGACGTAGTATCCTATTCATCTCCAGAAGGAGCCGTCCACCTTCATCATAAAGCAAAAAATCACTTAAATTAGGGTTAAAAGGGACAAAATGGTTGTTCTTCAAACAACATGTTTCGGGTTCGTTACAAACCGTTAGAATGCCAATGTATATTGCACCCACTGCAATGAATAGCATCAAAAATGCCGCTAGGAAACGGGAGTCTTCGTGTGCCCAGATTTCCCACCACGGCAGGTATGCCGCGTTCAAGAAGAACTTGAGCCAAGTCTATCTGATCGCTCATCATACCTAAAGAAAGAGTTAAAACATCCTTCTCAAGAAGAGTGCCTGCAAAGCTAGCATCACTACATCCAATGTCCAATAAAATGCGGATGTTCTTCCCCCATTCAATGTCAGGTACCATCTATTCAATATAAGAAGAGGTTTTTTCAATATCCACATAATAGACATACTATTCACTTTTTTGCACTAATAAAAACCACTAATTGCCACACTAATCAGACGAATCAGAGAAAAGGCTAAATAGATATGCATTGATATGCATGTATGTATTAACAGTATATGATAAACAATGATGACTACTTAAAACTTCAGCCCAACAGGAAAAATATAAAGTTGCTAGTTGCAACAAATAAGCCAAATTCCTGAGTAGTCTATCAATAGATTAAATTATTTAAGTATATCCAATAGAGTTTAAGAAGCAAGAAAGCACAAACAAGTATCAATTAATCCAATGTGAATTTAAATGGCCGCCCAATATTTTATCCAAAAATAGCTCATGCTACCAATAATTTCTTACATTTCCTCAAGTTTAAGTAGCAATGGAGTTTTACTTCCCATCTTCTAGTGATTATAAAATATGGCTTATAACGCATTATTTTTGAACCTTGGACATGTTTATGTGTTAAAGTTACCCTCTTAACATCATGGTAGAAAGATACACATTGTTTAGCAGAAGCAAAAAGATCATTAGCACTCTTGAAGAAAAAAACTTACTCCCATCTCTACGATCCCAATGCATCAATTATATTGCTTTTGCCTAATCCCACCTATCCTTTAGCTTCAATAATCAAAAATAGAAAAGAAAGTTTCAAGTAAATCGAGTTGGAAGTTAATGCATCAATGTGAAACAAGCAAGCTACAATTAATTTAAAAGGATTGTGATTGCTTCATAGAGTTTCAATCAGAAATTGCTAAAGCAGAATCTCGACTCACTACATGTCATCAATTACTATATTTCCTTCTCCTCTACTTTCTTGACAGAAATAACCCGTAATCCTCCAACAAAAGTTCATAAAATAAGTGTGCAATCTATTCACCTCTTCAATTGAATCAAGATAGTGCTGCACTCCGCCATTAAAATCAGATTCCTCGGAAGGAAACGTCAGATATTCCCCAGAAATATTCACCCACTTCTTCGTCTTCACAAAAGCAGAAAGCTTGGGATGAGCTACATTCCCAAAAAGCACCTGCATCAACAAACCAGACCAAAAATCACAACTTTCGCTCGCCGATACCCCTAAATCCCAATACCGGGCTGTCGCAGTGAATTAAAACTGAACACCTTGGATTTACTCTCCGGCCATGGCACCGAAGCCGAATAACCCCTTGGTAGAGGCACCAGACAAGTCACCGCCCCATTAGGGCAACTTCTTTCATGGTGCCTCCTTACCCCCACTCCTTCCATATCAATGCAAGGCATATAGTTCTGCTTGCTTCTACCTCCGCATAACTTCCACTCATACCTAGCTTTCGGATCAAACAAAGGCCCCAAATTCTTCTTCTTACTCTTCTTCCTGTTATTCTTGCTTTCATTCTCCTCACCGGACGCATCGTTATCCCCTTCCCGAATCACATCCACTCCATCCTCCAGATCGATCTCTATTTCCTCTTCACCCTCAGCACGCGCCTCGTCGGGATTCGCCTTGGGATCAGCCTTCTGTTCGACCGCTGCCTTCTTCTCTTCCTTCTGAACCGAAGATTCGCTCTCGTTTCTGCTCCAGCTCGGCTTTGCCGGAGCGGGAGGTGGAGCTTTGGAGGCTATGGAATGAGTCCGAGCTGAAGGGCTCCTTTGGATGTCGTCGAAGCTGTCACGTCTAGTAGAGACTGAGGAAGAGGGCGAGGAGAAGATGGACCAGACGACGAAGAAGGACAGGCCGACGAGAACTATAAGAGAGACTTTCAAACAGAAGCTGAGTGGAGCGCGGGGTTTCGCGTTACGGCCGAATCGAACTCCGGCCATGGGAGCCACCGGAGTTACAGCCGGAAAGCAAAGAAGAGGAGGCACATACCGGAGAAGAGAAAGAGACAGACTAGCAGAATCCACCGAGAAAGCAGAGTTGGGGATTGTAGCGGAATGTGTAGCGGCCTGAAATGATTGGTTAGGTTTGAACAACCAGCTTGACCCGATCAGATCCCGTGTGCAGATAATTCGGTGACCCATAAATTTTAAATGGTAAGGGGACCATCATTGATTTTTCATCTGTGACTTATTGGTAGAGTAGTCGTTTTGAAGATTTTAAGTCCCCTTAAGTTGCAGGTTCAAATCTTATGCTGGCGCAGTGTCGTCTTAAGTCAGATGGTGCTCGAATTATTTGCACATATAATCGGCTCTATACCTTGCAGGGGTTGAGTCAATAAGGTGGGTTGGGGACCTCACGCCCCGTCCCATTCTTTAGGAGGAAAATATTAGCTTAAAGGTTATAATGATTCCAACACACGATTAAAATCAAAAGATTTAAGGTTTGTTTGTGGCAGCTGCAGCTTATTAAGAAGCAACTGTGAAGCTGCTGAAGAAAAATTTATTATTACAAAAAATTGTCGTGACTATTACATTTCTTTTTTTTTTTGAAAAAGTAAGACCGCAGCAATGAAGCTGTCATTGCACCTATCCATGACCGGTGGGAAAAACACTGATTTTAGCGGCAACTTTTTGAAAAAGTTGTCAAAATGCAGTTTGTCCAAACGGGCAAAACTGTTGAGCGGTGCCGCACTGTCACTGCACCGCCACTGCTCCGATCTTGAACACTGTAAAAATAAAAATATCAATACACCTTTCCTTGTATAAATAAAAATATCAAAATTTGAGTGTTAGTCATGTAAATACATATGAATTGTGTGGTATGTATGTAAATATCTTTTTTTTTATTTATTTATTTCTTGGATGCTCATTACCAAACCCTGTCAGGTTAACCTAATGAATATTTTTATTATTATTTTTTTATTTTTATTTTTTTTTGGGTAAGTGAGGGCTGAATATTGCTTAAATATCGAATTTCCATTATTTAAAGGTTATTTAAATGGTGTAATATTTGTAATAATTATGTGTTCAGAGTCTCAAGTCGGTTCAACTTCCAAATTGATTCAAATGTTCGCAGCATTAAGATTGCTTATTTTGGGAGAAAATATTATACTATGACTCCGTACGGAGAGCTATGTGCAGAGTACAATGAAATCACGTCAAGTGATGCATGATAAATTTTTTTTTTTTGCTCGGTAACATAAGAAATATTCACCCATGTTATTCCGCGTTATTCAGACGTTATTGTGTATTATTCATGTGTTATTGTGTGTTATTCAGGTGTTGTATACATTCGAGAATATTACGGTGTTATAATAACACAATAACACATCAATAATACATGAATAACACACAATAACACCTGAATAACGCGGAATAACACAGAGGGGGGAACATTCTCTGTGTTGCCGGGTGATTTTTTTTCCTATCACGCGCCACGTGTCGCGATTTCACTGAACTCCGCAAGCAGCTCTATGTGCGGAGTCTACATGTAATATTTTTTCACCAGGCTCGCCCAAAGCACAAATCATAAAGACACACAGGACTAAAAGATTCAAATCTTCTTTTTTAGGCATTTATGTATGTTGTGTTATCGATAAATTCCTATTAAACACGAATCTCAATGCATTCAAATTCAATACCATTTGGACCCCGATGTCAGCAAGTCTATAATCAAATCGATCATCTCAACAACATGAACGCAATGATAGCAAAATTGGTGCAATCGAGGTTCAATTAAGCCCATGTTATGTCGTTCAAGCACAATTTAACGATTTGGAACATAAAATGATCGGTCAGATGAATTCTAAATGTGACATACTTTATGGTTGAATTAGACATCTCGTTGAGAGGAATCTAACTAGCCAAATATCACTCAATTTTGAGGTCATTAAGACATCTAAACCATTAAAATACCACTTATCATTAAGGGGGAAAGTTACGTGGCAAAAGACAAAAATGTTTCTCCCCGAAAGGCTATAAATAGACTTACTCTCTTCACTGAGGGGGAGAAAATGTGATAGCCCAAGTCTCACCCATCAAGTTATTGTTTGCTTTGGCCAAATGACATCACTATTTGCCCTGTTAATGCAACTTCCTAGGAGGTCCCCCACCATAGGAGTGCTTCATGAAGAACACGCTTAACTTTGGATTTTTTATTGAAATTTCACTATTACATCAAAAGATGCCTCAATGTTTAAGAATTCTACTTCATACTGCTCGACCTCTTATTCATCAAGTTTTATTCCGCTTCAACCAGATGACCTCACGATTTTGTCCCGTCTGCTTAAGCTCCATTAGTTCACCCATCTTAAGAGTGTTCCATAACAAACACACTTAACTATGGAGTTTCTATTGAAATTCCACCGTTACACTAAAAGGCGCATTGATGTTTAAAAGTTTTGCTTCATTATAGTTAAAGGGTTTCATAGAAAAAGAGAATATGATGTATAATTCAAGAGAATTTTATTAAGAGAAGACACGATAAGTAACAACCGGCTTACATAGTCATCTGCCACCAACCGACTTCCATAACCGCCGAACGCAGTCGACCACCGCCCGCCCCCACTATCTGTCATCGTCGACCAATGGTTATCAAGGACCACCGCTTACAACTATTTTAGTCAGACTACGATTGTTGTTGGATTTCCTAACACTTGTATTTTTTTGACAAAATATCTTTTCATCTCGTTCTCCCTATTATAATAGAAAGCATGCCTTTGTAATTTCACATTGGATTATTTTGACAGGATTAGGCCCAGTAGTTTTTTCATTTCTGGTTTTCTCCACGCAAAAAAACTCATTACTTCCTCCTGCTACATTTCTTTTATGCGAATTTTCGTACAATACTAAAAAGTTAAATTATCACGCTACTGTCACGAATTCTCTAGCACAAAACAACATACATACTCCTAAATTTTTATGTATATACGTATCTAACACTTTAACTTTGCTTCTTTTATTTGTACCACATTAATAAATACCACTGTTCCAACCTTTACAAAGGTTAATATGTTGTGCAATTTATGGCGAAGAAAAGCAAGAATCGACACACAACCAGAAGAAGGCACAGAGATTTAACGAGGTTCGACAAAGATGCCTACGTCCTCAGGAGCTGAGCAACAAATTTCACTATTTCATAGGGAGTTACAAGTTCAGTTTCATACCCATAGTGTTACAAATCTATTTATAGATAAAACATACAGATAAATTACTAAAACGGTTTCGCTCCCCCAAACCCACTAAATTCCAAGAGACACTTATATTCATTCCAGGAAACACACCTCTTCATTCCAAGAAACTCTAAATTTCCAGTATATGAGTCATACCTAACATAATATACATTTGCATGCATAAGTGAGATAAGATATCATAAGTAAAAGTTCATAATTTAGACGTTAGATATGTAAACATAAAAAATGTAGCAGTCAAATAGCAAAATCAATGAACAGAAATCACTCCAAACTCTTCAGCCGCCTGACCGTCCAACATAGATGAGGTTTCCTAGCATCTTCATAGCCTCACAAATTGAGACCCCCATCCCCCTATCAGCATTTAGATCTGCAAAAGAAGTTGGGAAAGCAACAGCCATATAACTTGTCCCCATCTACATCTCATGTCTACATTAACTAAGGGCAACCATTGGTTGTTATAATTTTAAATTTTTTATATTTTTTTTATTTCAAATGAAATATATTGATGTGATATGATATGTTTATTTAAAAAAAGTTACATACATACCATTCAATGCCTATATACATTCATTTTTTCATGTTTTGGACTCAAATTGTACCCATAGATTAGGTGGGTATGGAGGAGTTATCTTAGTCCCTACATGGATATTCCCATTGGACCCACGAGTGCGGCCAAGCCGCTATTAAGCCAGGCGGCTGTGTAGTTAGATGGTTGTCTGACCAGGCGGCTGTTTGATGGGTGGCAACCAAGTCGGACTAAGCAGTGCATCTATTTGTTGAGATCCACATCAACCACCTTGATACTAATGGATTCACTTTACTTTCTCGAGTTATCCGAGTTGGAGGGCAGCGGGTTCGTCCGAGCGAACCTATCTAGGTGAATTCTTTCAAGAGTGATCCACCTCTTATCTTTCCGAGGCCTACCACCTTCCTGGAACATGGGACTGGCATGCGGCATAGGGTCGTCCCGCGGGGCCTGATGACTTGGTCATGGCATGAGTAGTTCAAAAAATCATGAATGGGTGGATCTGATCCATCACCACCTTCCTCAATCAATCTCCACTCTTAAAAAACCAAGAATAGTTCTTTAATCTTCGTGGATCCTCCTCCAACGTTCAAATCCAAACACCCAGAGCTCATGTGTGGCTCTCTTTCCTTATCCCTTCCCCAACTCCACTCCATAACTTACAGACAAATCCCCAAACTAAAACAGAGCTCGCTGAAAACCCAGTCTTTATCATGTCAGAAGCAGAGAAGCCACAACAACATCAAACGCAGACAGAATCAGCAGAGCAGCAGCTGAGTTCTGACACTGTTGCAGCTCTCCACCAAACAATAGATCGAGAATGGAGCGCGCTTCAGCGCACGGCATGCCAGACGGCGGCGGGGAGAGCTTTATGGAGCCATGTGGTGCATGACCCGGTGGCCGGCGTGCTCGCCGGCGAGAGCTTTCTCGGAAGCCTGAGGGAGAAGATGAGGAACGATAAGCTTAACAATGCGCGGGAGGTTTCGGGGGTGATATTGGCGATCAGGACGCTGTGGTTCGATGCGAGGATCGAAGCTGCAATCAGATCGTTTGGAGAAGGTGAAGCGCAGGTTGTTCTGCTTGGCGCAGGTGCGTGAATTCAAGGTGTATGTAAATTTTCCAAAAAGAGAGTATAAAATAAAAAAAAATAATGAAGATTTAGTTACATAACACTAAATTGATATCTATATACTTATTATACGAGCTTTAGTCACCCTCATGTGTTTAACTATTCGATGACTGACCTCACTGCCGGCAAGTGATCAGAGAGGGATTCGCACCCTTGACCTGAGAGAACTTAACTAACAAGTCACGGATGACGACACATATATATTTATGTAATATATAAACTTTAATTTTTAAGGGTATGTCAACCTTATCTATGCATTAAAAGTCTTTCATATTTTTAAAATAAATTAAAATAGTGATATTTTTTATGTGATGCATCAAAAATTGGGTTGTAGAAATATAAAATGTGGATTTTGGTGTGTTAGATATGTAATTACATAAGAAGTGAGTGATATGTACATAAATGCCCAAAAATAAAATAAAATTTGCACAAATACCATACAATTCTTTTTTATTTACTTAACTAACATTCAAACTTTGATAGTTATACTTATAGCATATTATTGAGGGGGGGTCCGAGTGGACACGTGTGGTGGCACGTTCGGTTTTTTCAACTTACCGCGGCGTATATAAATTAAAAATAATTTTGTTAGACATTTACTCACATAAGCAATTTTATGCCCCCTTGAAAAATTCATGGCTCCGCCATTGCTTTCATATCATAAAACTAAGGGTGTAAACGTGTTGAACACGAGCGAGCCTGGACTCAGCTCGCATTTGACTCCTTAAAAGTATCATTGTTCATGTTCGACTCGTTTGTATTTCAAACATAAAAAAATATTCATGTTCGACTGGTTTGCTTAGCCAGCCGAACACGAGTTGTTCACAAACAAAAAACCATTTTGAGAACGCTAATTATGCATGCAGTCGTTAGGAGCGTAAACGAATTGAGCTTGAGCTAGTCCAGACTCAATTTGTTAAAACATATCATAGTTTGTGTTCTGCTTGTTTATATATCGATGTTAAAAAATTTGTTTGTGTTTGACTCATTTGCTTATCGAGCCGAACACGAGTTATTCACAAACAATGAGTTATTTTGATAATTTTAATCACACAACCGTAAAATGACGTGTAATTTAAATCTCATTATTTATATTAAAATATTCATTTAAATAGAATTTAATATATTTTTATTCTATTTTTAATTATTAATTTTAATTGATTATAAATCACTTTAGCTTGTAGTCAATTAAATTATCTAGAAATAATACTCATTATATAAATTGAGCCAAAACGAGTAGAACACGAACAAACAAAATTTTATTTGTGTTTTGCACATTTATATATTGAGCGCAAAAATATTATTCATGGTCGGCTTGTTTATATGTCAAGCGCAAAAATTGTTCGTATTGCTCGTTGCTTAAAGCAAATCGAACACGAGCTAGTTAACGAGCCGAACATGAGTTATTCGCAAGCAACGAGCTTTTTTTGAGAAACTTCAATTTTTACATAAATGCTACATTACTTGTGCATTAAATAAAAAAAAAAAAATTGCTTTTTAAGAGTTAAAATAGTGATATTTTTGCTGTGATAGTAAAGATTTAGGTGATGGAATTGGGTTCTCCATGTTGCATCTGCTTGAATTCTTATAGCAAGAGAGTTAAAACAGCAAGTAGAATAAAATCATAATCTCAGACATTGTAAATGGAATCAGAACTAATGAGAACTACCCAAATGCTGCATTTTATTTGAGCTTCTTCTCCATTCCTGTTATAGAACCCAAGCAAGCATTGACTGCTTATGAGAGTGAATTACTCTGCAGGTATGGATGCAAGAGCCTACAGACTGAACTGCCTTAAAGAAAGCCATGTATTCGAATTGGACTTTGCTGATCTACTGCAAGTAAAAGCATCACTTTTAAAGGAAGCAATGGGCTCTGCTGAGCAGCAGCAGAAGGCGATGAAAGCCAAGTCTGTGATAAGCGTAGCCTCAGATATAAGAGATGGAAACTGGCTTGAAAAGCTACAGGTTTGCGGCGGCTTCACGCCCGACAAGAGTACAGTATGGGTGCTGGAAGGCATACTGTATTACCTCCCTCACCTCAATGCCATGGAAGTGCTTCGCACCATTGCTGCCAACAGTTTGCTCACAAAGACTGTTCTTTTGGCTGACTTCATGAATGAATCATCAGCCTCACTCTCCAATTCTACTTACCACTTTTATAGTGATTGGCCGGACCAGTTGCTGGAAGCTCTTGGGTTTCACAATGTAAAGCTTTCCCAGATTGGTGATCCTGATGCGAATTTCGGCTTGCTTCATGATCCCCAGAATTTGTTCAATAAGCTCAGGAGCTTGCCGAGATCGGTGAAGATCAATCCGGAGGATGGGACGCCATGTTGTCGGCTTTATCTCGTCGAAGCTTCAGGGTTCCCTAAGGAGTAAAGATAGTCTCAATTAGTACGAATGCTATGCTTCCAGATATTGTGGTAGCAGAAGAGTATATATAGAACAACATAGATATCATGATGTTTGATATATTGTAATAAGAGATTTGAGAAGAAATATCAATATCATTCATAGTGGCTATTGATTCAGCCAATGTTTAAAAGGTAATCAATATTTCAGCAAAATCGTTATTTCAAGTATATTTTTATATTATGTTGGTGTCAGCTAATTTAGCTGATAAAGATCTTTGAAATTTAAGGGTTTTAATAGCTTTACTCTGAGCCTCTTCACATGGTGATTGTATAACACCGCCTGCGAGCAACCATAAGAAGCAGAAATCAGCTCTTCATATTGAGGGGTGTTAGAAAATTCATGGCGGTAGAGTAATGAATTTTTTTCTCAGCGTTGCACTATAATTCAGCACACACTCGGGTGAAAGAAAACAACCAGCAATGACCCAGAAGTTTTTACGTGGAAAAACCTGTAAAGTTCAGTTGTAAAAATCCACTATAGATTGATGATTACACATATAACTCTTCTCTTGTTTTTAGGGTGTCTACCCAAGTTCATAAGCCATGCAATAAGTTTCTTACTCAAAATCATGTAAAACTCTACTAGACCCATTTTCTTCTACCTTTATCTGTTTGTCTGGTAAGTTTGTATATTATTTTCAAGTTGATCACATACTTGTCATGCCATATGTTCAACTTGCCACATTATACTACAAAATAAGCTTTAGTTGCATTGGGTAGAGCTAATAACATATCACAGTCAATAATATGAAACTATTACTGTATGCAGTTAGTAGGAAATGGGTAAAATGTTTGAGTTGATAAAAGTAGGAGTAAGCTCTGGAACAAGAGCATGTGTTTCAGAAGCAGATTCATTTGAAGAAAAATTAAACCCTGATAATTAGATAATCACTTTATTAAATTTATTTAAAGGGGAGTCAATTGATTCCAATCATATTGCAAAATTTAAATTGATGATGGAAGAGAGCAAATATTGTGGAAGCATGAAAGGTTTGAATGTTTATGCTTGAATGTTTGATATCCTCATCTGTAGATGAGCCTTGAAATAATTAGAGAAATTGTGCCCAAAGATTTTATATAAAATGAGAAGGAACAAGGTTTATATGTTACTTTGCTACAAGAAAATATATATTAATAAGCATTTGAAGCATAAAACCTAAGCTAGAGAGGCCATCGGTTATTACATGTATTTTAATATATATATATATATATATATATATATTTTATATCTTAGAATGACCCTATATTCATAGAGAAAGAGGGATATAGTATGTTGAATTACATTTGTACCATTGCTTTGATGGAGGTTGTACAGGTCATTACATGTGTTTTACATATGTAGGCCTAAGCCCTGGTGGCTTTAAAGCTCGGCTAGCTAGACTGAAAATCCTTTGAGAAGAGCTAGAGAGGCTCAATGGTTGGCATGGTTTGGTAAGGCTGCTGGTCGGCTAGAAAAGGTACTGGCGGTGGTGTTTGGAGCGTTTTCTTTCAGGCAAATTCTGCTCCGAAATTCTCCCAAAACCTGATACCATGAAAAAACTTTTAAGTCAGAGTTGTAAATAAGCAAAAATATTGTTTCAGGCATGCTCCAAAATTCTCCCAAAACTTAATGTCATGAGAAAAGCTTTGATTTTTACGAGTCAGAATGGTTCCCACCATCCATGGACACCCTCAAGCGCCCACCCATATCTAACCTGGGTTCTCCTGTTCCAATAGCGCTACAAATCCAAAATTTTCAAGTAATGGAGGAAGAGCACCAGGTGAGGCAAAATCTAACAAGAATGGGACTGAAGATATCAAACCAAATCAAAGGTGAAAATATAAAAAGTAATTAAAACATCAGTTTGCATTTTTAAAATGATCGCATACATTTCAAATAAGTTGCAAATTCAAAGAGCAACATATTTCAAATTTATAGTTTCTTTAAAGACTGCACACTTCTTGAAATTGCAATATTCTAAATTCTGAGTGGGTGAGACGTTTATCAAGTAGCGTGAAGCAACGAGCCTTTTGAAGCCGACTGATAAAACCATTGGAAGCAAAATGTTAATATCAAACTATAATGACAATAGTGCAAAAACAAAAATTCAAATATGTCACTCTCTAGCGTCCTCCACAAAGCTTCCATAATGAGAGATGTCCCATCTCTTATGTAAAATGACCAATTCTATGCCAAACAGAGGATGCGTCCATTAAATTTTTGAACCCTGTACCATATTAAAGATGCAAGACCTTCTCAGAGTAGCAATAAAACAGTTTTTTCATGCAATCCAGACGACAAATTTGACCTGATAAACTCACTAGAAAAAAATCAGATGAGAATGATAAAACCCAGAAATGGGCTTTGAAGTCCAGAATGGAAACCCTTCCATGAATCTATGCACATATATGGTCACTTCAACTAAGTGATCCGTATATGTGCCTGTAAACAAGTCGAGTCGAGCTTGTCCACTCTCGGATTGAGATTGAGCTTGAGCCTGAGCTTGAGCTTCATTGATTGATCAAGTTCAAGCTTGAGCTCAACTCTATGACCAACTTATTTATTATGATAGAGAGAAAGCAAGAATAATTCAAGCTAGTGTTATAAATAAAATGAGTATTCAAGAGAATATTAATAAGAAATCACTTAATATAAAATGCAAGATATCATGTTCTAAATATTTGTAATAATTTAAAAGATCAACTATTGAATTTTAAGATAATTCAAGTTTCATTTATATTAATTATTTCTTAAAAATGCCGACTCACAAGCTAACGAGTCGAGCCGGCGCTGGTCTGACCTAGGTTTGTTAGCTCATTGAGCTATTCACAAGCCACTTACCGAGCCAAGCACGAGCCAGCTCACTAGCCAGCTTGGCTCAATTACACCTCTATATCTGCTCCAAAAAAATCAATGATGTGACCAGTGCAATCAATATTTCACTTCAACATATAGCATGATTATCACAATAAAATGCAGTACTAAGAAGTAGAGAAGCTAAGACATAACTGGACTCTGCCAAGTTTACTCAGTCCCTTTGAACGGATCACTCAAGTAGAAATATTACATGAAAATGACAACACATCCCAAGCTTCAATGCTTTGAAGTAAAATCTAAAAAGAAAAAAGATGTTGGAGAATGTAATAAAAATGGATTAAGCCTTCAGACACCTAAACAATCTTTTATACCCTGTTCAAAATTGTCAAGGGCGGAGATTGATTGCAACAGGCCAATTTTCACCTTTTCCCTGCATTACGAGTTAAATCTGGTGTAAATAGCAACTTTAAATCAAATTTAGAAGTCCTTCCTACTAGGACTTTGAACATCTTAAACAGCAATAATTAGATCAGAACAATGTAGCAAATAGTCAAGCTCATGAGTAAACATTATCTCAATTAGTGTAGACCTACAACAAGCATCAACACTAATTCTAATGCGGTTGCATTGATAAGAGAGGTGCATATATTAGTTTTTTTAAGTGAATCACCCCTGCAATATGCATGTGACATAATTTGAATAGATGAGACCACTTATTCATTAGAATTGAAGAATTGAAAGAACTTTTAAATGATATGAGACTGGGATTAGTTTAAAAACTTAAGTACACATATGTTAGTGAATGTAAGAATGATATTATCAATTAATATTTTTGGAAGATCAATGGATACTTAAGTATTATAGAATTAAGCAAATTGGAGCTTTTGTTCAAAATATTTAGAATACAAATAGAACATATTACTTAAAAATTAAGTTTTGCTAAATAAAAAAATGCCACAAACATGATATATAATACGAGAATATAATGGAGCACAATGTGAATTTTGTAAACTACAAACAATTATGCTTTATTATATGGAACAAAATGTTGTAGAATAAAAAGTGCATTTATAGCCAAGTTGTCTTAAATAAATGAAAATTTAGGATGGATGTATGGTAAAAATGAAAATGATAAGTAATAAATGATTGTATAAACATAATGGTGAGGGGAGAACTTACTGGAGATAAAACAGGCACAAAATAGAATTGTACAACATGAGTGTAAAATGGCAGTGGAGGGTAGAATAAGTGAAAGGAATAAAGAAGAAAAAAATAGACATATATACAACAAAATCATGCTAGATCATTTAAATAAAGTAGCATTCAATAAGATTTATTATTGAGGAAGTGTAAATATGATTCCAAATAGTTGGTATAAGTAGCTGTGAAAACAAATTCAATTGAGCTAGGGTTGCCCCATCTTGAGCTTGAGTTGATGCGACTAATCAAGCTCGATTCACTTCAATGACTTTAAGCTGGCTCGTCTCTTATAAAAGAAAATAAAATAAAGATGAATCCCAAAGGTTGCAACAATGTAACTATCGTAATCAAGGAGAAAATATAGGATAAAACATAAAATTTTTCAGAAGGAAAATGGGAATTCTTTTTTTTTTTTTTTTCTGTAACCTTGTGAATAAAGCCTTAAATGATAATATCAATAAGTATATATTGTCTAAAAGTTCTTTTAATGAGCCTGCTCATGAGCTAACAATGTGATTAAAGGCTAGTTCGGCTCAAGTTTGGCTAATGAGTCAATTATCAAGTCGAGCTTATGCCGGCCAAACTCAATTGCCCCTCTATGATGTTGATTTTGTAAAATAAAATTCCTCTAAGAAGATCATACCTATCTGAAGTCACACCAAGATCACTGTCATCAATGATACCTCCAAGAAATGAAAATGATCTGCACATACAAAAAATAATCAAGATAAATTTACCTAAATACTTTTGAATATACTTAAAATTAAGTATCAAAAACACTTATTTCGCTTACCTGCCAAATTGAACGCAAAAGTCTAATCACTTGCATTTCTATAACTAGTGTATAAGTTCATGAACATTCAAGATTTACAAAAAGTTCGAAGGTGCAAGATTGCACAAGGTAAGCCTAAACAAAAAGTTGGTTAAATAATAATCTATATAAACTAGTAGCAAGAAGCATGTGCAATAAGTAGTTTGAACTTGATGAAATCATCATTTATTCCTACAGAACCAATATCAACTTCATGTAATAATATATGTGCCCTTCACGCATATTCAGCTCCACATCTTCAATACTTCAACCAAAATTCTTCTGATAGAACCCATATAAGGCTGAAGTTGTGTTTATCATAGCTGGCTTGGACTTCCAATGACGACAAATTCAATATCAGAATTTAAAATAAAATAAAATAATGATTTCAAATGACCACTCCATGAACCTTATGAGATCGTCCAGTCTAGTCACTGCCTCTAACTTCACCGGATCCCCATCATCGAGTAGCGAAGCGGCATTCTTTACAATTAATGTAAAAGTGCAAACCTGCAAGAACACAAAAATTTCATATTTTAACTGCATTGATGAAACCTTCCAGGTTCTCCACCAGTCATGTGGAAAAAGAAAAAAAAAACACTTCTTTTCATAAAAATTAAATTTCACTCTATCTTATAGACTTCCCAAGAGAAACCCAACCTCCACTCCCGTACTGGCTTGAAATGCTACAAAAGAATTCCTATCCTGAGGGACACAATCCCTAGCTGCGGAATTCAGCAGCTTTCGGAGCTCCCCAGCAACCATCACTGGTGATTTCAAATCTGTCGAGCATAATCAAAATTCTGAAAACCAAAGCCAATAAAGTTTTGTTTGGTTTGAAGGAATTACAATAAAGGAAATGAAAACTAAATGATAATAACAATGATAGAGAGATTGGATTGAAACTTATTTTCCCCACACCTAATTGGTTGAGAAGAATATGAGTGCACGGTATATTTTCTTTCTTGTTTAGCCGTATAGAAATTTACTTTATTTTTATTTATTTATTTATTTTGTGAGATGAGGGAGCATGCAAGTTATGTGATGGCCTAATGTTTTTTTCTTTCTTGTTTAATCGGTTGCCTGGCGTTGCAAACAGTGTTTTTGAAAATAATAGAGTAAAAAAATTATTAGTCGAATTTAGAAATCACGATTATGTTATGCTTCAGAAAAACCCTCTCAAAAGCTCTTCAAAGGTAACAAATTCAATTTCATCATAGAACAAATGCAAACAAAATAATCATCATTTTCAAGATACTAGTTTAAAACCACAAGCACCTGAATATGTCTACCCCAACAAGCGCAACATTAAGTGTAAGTGCACGTCTCAAACAATTTTAACACTAAAAATATTTAGAGATCAAGTGAGCTCGAAGCAATGTAAAATTGTTGCAAAACATGACCAACAACTCAAAAAACATCCAAATATAAGCAAAATGAGGGCATGAAGTAGTTGTTCCAAGCCGCCGCCTCCTCATCCATCGCATATGGCGGAGTTCAGGCAATGACAACCTCCAATCTACCCACTAGAAAGCACTTGTTACTCGCCATACAATGGTCGTTTCTGACAGTCACAAGGAACATTAGTTACTTCGAAATTCATCCAATGATATCTAGCTTCCTGGAGTTCTTGTAACTTTCATCGACCACAGTTTTGCAAGCCATTTGTGACCAATTGTTAATCTCGAAGAGACAAACATTGCAATACAAAAAAGTGCTAAATATCACCATCTTTTTTCAACCACCACGAAATTTGATCCACAAAGCTTCTTTCGCATCAATTCAACCATCTGAATTTCAATTTTTCAATCATGTTGGATTTGTTGTGCCAATATCAACAAAATGACTTTTCAGATCATCGATCAAATACATGGCAAATGTTGCAAGGCCGCTAATGGCAGCCCCTAATTCAGGCTGATCGTAGACTTAAAGGAAGGATCCAATTAATGCTAGATCAAGGGAGATATTAAGGAAGAGTGCAATCTAGTATGATCTTTGTAAATAAGAATATTCCATATTCCTTGTATACTTGGGCTTTGTTTACGACATTTGCAGCTTATTAATAAGTTATTGCGCATCAGCCGTGGCAGGAAACTGTTGTGGATAAGCTTGCTATTTGTTGAATTTTTACAGTTTGAAAACAGTTGTGTTGTAGTTTTTTCTGAACAAACAATCATTATATCGTTGTATTGTAATATTGTTAATAACAGAACTGTTTATACTAGCTCATCTCATACTTGATAGCAAATATTCAGTCTGAATAATACAAAATAAGAAATAGATACCTCACAAAACAATAAGTAGCACGGCTATCAAAATTAAAAAAAAAATTATTGAAATAACAATACATAATAAGATAATATTATTTTTAAAATATAGCTAGTTTAAGTCACGAGATAAGCCATCGTCCAAGGAAACTGTCCACGCCCGATCACTCTCGGCATCGAATCCTCCAACACATCCGTCTACCTAAGAAGTCACAATTTTTGTTCTTCTCTTGGACACTCGTAAAATTATCTCTCGTAATTTGCGTATTGCTGTGGCAATGTAAGAAACATTATAGTCTCAGTAGAAGAAGCAATCTTTCGAAGGTACCGAAAATCTTCGAGCTTATATTTTCGTAAGCGCTTAAAAACTTATATCGTTAGATATAACACTACAACAACAACAACAACAACAAAGCCTTAATCCCACTAAGTGGGGTCGGCTACATGAATCCTTTTTCTCCATTGGGTCCTATTAAGTATCAAATTTTCGTTTAATTCTAATAAATTAAGATCATTTTTTATGCAATAAGCCCAAGTTTTCCTAGGTCCGCCTCTCGCCTTTCTTAACATAAGGCCGTATTTAAAACATCTACTCTCCTAATCGGATCATCAGTGGTTGACGTTTAATGTGACCAAACCATCTAAGGCGACTTCTCTCTAATTTTATCCGTCAATCGGTGCAACTCCAACCCCTTTACGGATATATTCATTTCGCATTTTGTCTCTAAGTGTAAAGCCACTCATCCACCTAATCATTCTCATCTCGGCAACACTTAACTTAACATTATGCTTCTCTTTTAAAGGCCAACATTCAACGACCATAGTAGCATCGAAGGTCTCACCACCATCTTATAAAATTTTCCTTTCGCCTAAGCGGAACTTTTCTATCACACAATAAAGCCGGACGCATTCCTCCACTTCAACCAACCAACCCGAATTCTACTATTAACATCCCCATCTATATCACCATCGCTTTCGAACAATGGACCCGAGATATCTAAATCGTTCACACCTTTTAATAATTTGATCACCCAAAGTTACACTCGTCGTCACTAGACCTACTATTACTAAAATTACATTCCATGTATTCAGCTTTTAATTCTACTCAAACGAAGACCTTTAGACTCCAATGTAGACCTCCATAATTCAAGTTTTTCCTGGACTTTTTCTCTTGTCTTATCCACAAGGAGGATATCATCGACAAAAAGCATACACCAAGGTACATCCTCTTGTAAATGCCCAATAAGACCATCCATAAATAAAGCAAAAGATATGGGCTTAAAGCCGATCCTTGATGTAAACCAACGAAATAGTAAAATACTTGGTCAATCCTCCTTCGAGCTCGAACACATGTAACGGCTCTAGTATACATATCTTTAATGACTTGAATATAAGTCATATCAACACCTTTCTTCTCAAGGACTCTCCAAAGAACATCTCTAGGAACCTTATCGTAAGCTTTTTCTAAATCAATAAAAATCAAATGTAGATCCTCCTTATTATCTCTCGTACTTCTCCATCAAACCTCTCAATAAATGTATAGCTTCCATGGTAGACACTGCCCGCATAAATCCAAATTGATTATGAGAAATCTTCGTAATACGTCTTAACCTATGTTCAATTACCCTCTCCCATAATTTTAAAGTATGACACATCAATTTAATTCCTCTATAATTTGCACACTCTTGTGCATCTCCTTTATTCTTAAAAATGGGGACCAAAATGCTCTTTCTCCACTCCTCGGCATCCTCGTAGTTTTTAAAATAATATTAAAAAGTTTAGTAAGCCGGAAACTCCCAAATCACCTAAACATTTCCACACTTCAATTGGGATATCATCGGGTCCTACGTACTTCCCCCTCGGTTTTCTTTAAAGCCTCATCAACTTCTTTTTTTACTAATGCGACGGTAAAAATGAAAAGTTTTATTATTATTAACGATATTAAGATCACTAAGGTCAATCGTATTTTCAAGATCATCATTAAAAAGTTTATCAAAATAACTCACCCACCTACGTTGAATATCTTTTTCTAAGAAAAGACTTTTCGATTTTCGTCTTTAATACACTTTACTTGAGCTTAAATCTTTACTTTTCTTTCTCTTTGTTTCGGCTAGTTTATACATATATTTTTCACCTTCCTAAGATCTAACATGTTATAAAGATCACTAAAAGCAAAATTTTTAGCGTACACAGATTATTCTTTTACACTCCTCATGGCCGTTTTATATTTTTCCTAGCTTCTCTACGCTTTTACATTTAAACCAATTTTTATAACATAACTTCTTATATTTTATCTTTTCGTACATTATTATTCCACCACCAACTATCGTTATTTATATAAACTTTTCTTTCGATTCTCCAAGACATCTTTACCACTTGTTTAATAAGTATTAGTTAATTTTTCCCACATAATATTCGCGTCTTCGTACGAACATCCCAAATATTTAAATCTTGAATTTTACTCATAAAAATAATTTTATTTCGTGCTTTTAGCGTGCCCCATCTTATTCTACGACGTCGAATCCTAGTATTCTTTATTTTACAACTCTTCATCTTAAAATCTAACTAATAAACGATGTCGTACTTAATCGCTCACTTCGAATAACCTTACAATCCTTACAATCTCGACGATCTCTTCTTCTCATAAGAAAATAATCAATTTGTGTTTTATTAGATCCATTCTTATAAGTAATAAGACGCTTCATCTCTTTCTCGAATAAAAGTATTAGTAATAATCATATCGTACGCTAAAGAAAATCTAAAATCGGTTCTACCTTCTTCATTAATCGCTCCATAACCGTAGCCACCATGAATATTTCGAAATCTTCAACCACTCTACCGATACGTCCATTTAAATCTCCTCCAATAAAAAATTTTTCTTCAAAGCGTATCAGTGTATTAAGTCTTCTAAATCATTCCGTAATTTATCTTTAGAACTCTATATCTAAACCAACTTGAGAAAGCATGAAGACTTATAATATTAAAAATCTTAAGTATCAATAATAATCTTAAGTCGCTATAATTCTATCTCCAACTCTATTAATTTCGACAACATTATCTTTCAAACTCTTATCTATAATTACACCTACACCATTTCTAAGTACGACTCTTACTGTAATACCATGGTTTAAAACCCAAGTTATCAATCTCCTTAGCTTTTTCTCCAACCCATTTAGTTTCTCGAATACATGGGATATTTATCTTTCTATGGATCATAATATCAACCAATTCCATTAGCTTACCATCGAGAGTACCTATATTCCGGATCCTATCCTAATACTAAGTATCATCGACTAACTTCTTTACCCGCATCCGTCCGTAATGTGGGAACCTCACTTATTGGACACTACACCCGGCGCCGTGTAGCGGCCCTCGCACACTTTCCATCGTATTCGAGCCATACGCCGCGTCGGTTCCATGGGACGCCCTAACACTTACACAACGATCAAAAGGATTCATGTCATGATTTTTTTTTTCCGACAAGTTTTACGCTGGCTGTCGACTACCTAACGCAACCCTCCACTTTTCACATCCGGGCTTGGGACCGGCAACGGCAGTGTGGTATTTAATTAATGTTTTATGCAGCAGTGAGGTCTCAGTGAACTCAGTATACCAACGAATCTGTCACTATAAGACTTTATAAAAAAATAGTTTTTGGTTGCAACTCATGTAACACCGAGCTTGTGTATGTCACATATGCATATCACCTAAAAAAAAGGTCACCCAAAAAAACCTTAAAAATCATAGCACTGAAAAAGAAGATGAACTTGCTTGTCTTCATCAAGATTCCACATATGACACCAATCAATAGCGACATAAAGGACATCCAGAAGAACCTATAAGTTCAAACGCCTCATTATAGACCTCCAAAACCCACAAAAAAAGATATATAATATTTAGGATACATATATTACTCACATAAGCCTCATTGGTCATCCAAGTAGAATAAAAATACATACAAAAGGAAAAGAAGCATATATTATTTGCATAAAACTGATACAATAAATATCAAATGCACTTGTATAAAATACATATACGATAAATAGTAAATGTTTTTAACAATCATTACAATAAAAAAATAAAAACCAACATTCCCTCCAATCAACCTCCAACTATTGCATTCGTAATTCATTTCCTAAACTCTGTCATCTCGCTTGCACATTCGCCATCTTAAGTGCAGGTCTCGAACACAACATTTTCGGCCTGTGACAAAGGTTGTCCAATACAATATTAATATGTCTCAGCAGGGACATGTAAATGATCATCATCTGTCCTACATAAATCAATGTCGTTGCGGGAATGATGCTGCCGAATGTAATTGTGGAAAGTCGTCATGAAAATCACAATCTGCACCTGTTTGGGAAACGGATAAGTTGACATATCGCAAAGTATAACCCATTTTTTCTTTCAAACACCAAAAATCCTCTCAACGACACTGCGTAAGGAGAAATGTATTTTGTTAAATATTTCTCTCATGTCTCGCGTGACATTGTCAGCTCTCTCAAAGTCAGGTATGTGATATCTGGTATCATAATAGAGCTTCGGATACCCTCGTTGTAACGGATACCCAACATCGACAAGATAATATTTATCTGATGTGAATAGAATGATTAGTGTTGAAGTCAAAAAATAGGTGATTGGTTGAGTCTCGAGCGAACCTGTTGGTGGATATGAGAAGTTGAATTTCATATTCCGTGTTGAAAATTTGACTATCATGTGCACTGCACTCCCAACCGGTCATAAAAAAATAAAGTACGCGTTGAAGTCACATACAAATATGACATTCTGCATCAGTGACCCACAAAGGCTGATGAATGTGATATTCTCATTACTTGGCACACGTGCATCCATGTATGTTCCATCGATTGTTCAAATACAATTCTAAAAAAAATAGACAAGAATTACGGAATTATTATATTCGTTTAAAAATTGAATGTAATAAATAAGAGAAATTACCTCAAAATATGACATATCGTGTATCGTGTGAAATCTCTGTGGGGATCCGTTCGAATATAGGATATGTTGGCTTTATGACTCTGTCGGCTAATTTTTCTTTGAAAATAAAATTTGAAAATTTTAATTTAATGTAATAGGTAAAGTATTTTTTTTTATTTTGAAAATGGTGATATATTATTTTATTTTGAAAATAACGATGCACGTATAGATCTCATATCAAATAGTTTAAATAGCTGAGCACGATACCACAAGTGACACATCATCCCAAAAGATGAGCGTACCACCTGGTTAATGAGGCTTAACTATCTAAACTTAAAGCGTTTATGACTTATTTTGATCTCGCGTATTTTATAACGACAAATTCCCTATCTAATACATGCATTAAACGAGGCTAGATTAATCTCGAGTTCTTAATTCCTATAGCGGCAAGTCTCTATAGTTAATTACATCTTAAGTAATCGAAGTCACCTAAGAAAACTCTCGATAAGATCATGCGGCTTCGTCTTCGAGAATTTCAACGTTCGAGTTTTCACGATCGGTCGTAGGAAAATCAAGCGGATGATTCAATGTGAACGATTATTTTCGAATCCAAAGCGTATAAAAAGTAGGAGATATCGAAGATATCGAAGGAGCTTCAATGACATCTCAAACTAACCTATGATCGGCTGAGATATCTTTGAAAGTGAAGTTCGTGTTTATATTTCAATCCCGCAAATTATTTAGATAATTCGGGATTTATATCTACATGTCGCGTGTAAATGACCCAAAAATATGAGAGGATTTATGTCGTGCCAAACGACAACCTCGGAATCCTAAACAGTTTAGGGCTTATATCGTACGATGTACGATCGTACTAAGTCCTAAAAGATAATGTGAGGATTTACGCTGTATCAAACAACGACCTCGACGCCCTATAGATGTTATTTAAATCTACGAAAGTCCGATCGAAGATCCTTCATTCGTCCTCTGTCGTCTCGTCTCGAGAAAGAATAAAGATAGGAGAGAACAGAGAAAACCATGCATCGAACGGCCTATCCTAAGGGCATATATAAGGGAAAATATGTGTAATGAAAAAAAGAAAACAAACATGCCCTAAAGGGCCTATCCTAGGGGCAAGTACAGGTATGTAAGAGAAGCAATAATCAAAAATAAACATATGTAATGAAAATAAACTACCATTCCCTATGATGGCCTATCCTAGGGGCAAGCATAAAAGAAAAAGTATAAATGCAGGTAAATGTATATACAAAAGTAAAGGGATGCATGTAATAAAGAAAATAAATAAGCTGTACAATAAATAAAAAAAATGTGTACCTGGTCAACTCCGTCGATGCCTCGGAAATAAGCTACAAACAACTATACAATCAAGTTTAGCCATAAACATATAACATATCAAAGTGGGGGAATAAGAATTCTATTTGAGGATAGGCTCGACCATGATCTTTTTTTCTATCTCGATCCCACAGGCAACCCGAGATCGAGTCTCGTATCAATCTCAAATAAAGTCACCAAGAAATCATCTTAGAGTAGTAATCCCAATCCCTACCACTTAATTAGTGAATGAATCAAGCTAGAAGTATTCGAGTTTCGAGGGTGGAATATCTCGTTATCGAAGTATTCGAATTCTTTACTGAGTGCAATATCCAGTACGTTAGTAGTGTCCGTTTCGCGATGTGTAATGTGTGTTAACTGGTGTATAGTGTATAGTGTTTAATGTGCAATGTGTTATGTGTAGTGTGTAGTAATGTAGTGTGTAATAAGTTTAATAATTATATGTGTTGTGTTTGATGCGATGTGTTTGATATGTCGTGTTTGATTTGATGTACTAAATGTGTTGTGTATAATATCTATGGGTGATATTTCGTGTGCGATATTTAATATGTCAGATGTGTTCGATATGATACGTGTTCGTCGTGACATGTGTGTGAGGTGATATGTTTTGACGTAAGTATCCGTCATGTGCAAGCGCGGTGTATTATTGTCGTGCGAGTGCAATGTAAGATATGTTGTGCGAGCGAGGTATTTATTGTCATGTAAATGTGATGTAAGTATCCGTTGTCGGTTCTTGGATTTTTTTTTAAAGGTAGGATTAAAACTACCTAACTCGAGCGTAAAATAAGCATCTATCTCCGAAAGTATCGATTTTTATTATTTCGTCTCGCTATAAAAGCACGATTATTCGAGCGTGCATCATCGTCCGTACCCCGCATTTCCAACTTATGCCCTCACTTTGATATTTCATATGTTTATCAATGATAAAGTTTTGTAAAATATTACAATCCATAATAAGGGAAGCCAGCATGTCTCCAATATATATATCATTCCACCTAACTAAAGTGAAGGGTGGTTTGTTGAAACATTCTTTTTTTAATTTTGATTCAAGTGAGCTATTCTAACATCAACTCACAAATCTCTAAAATTTTGTTTCAAGAAAAAAAACAAGTTAAGGCAAAGGGTATCTCAAAATACCCCAGTACATAGCTCCAGCAAATTATAACAAAGAAAGTTTCAGGGTTACCGAATTTAAATTCATCAGATCGGCTTAAATAAAATCCCAATGTCATGAAACCCGAAAGGGTCTAATTAAATAAGCCGAAGTAAGAGAAAGATTCAAAAAAAACTTATATCTCAAATAACTTGATTTCAATTTCTCAAATATGCAATCCCAAGAATGTTCAAGCAAAGGTCAAAGCATCTAGGAAACGATAAGTTTCAGCTTTCACAAGCCAAATCAAGTTTACTAAAGCCCACAAATTAAATTCAAGCCATATGCAGCCCTCTCATGTATATTCAATTCTGAAATTCAGCTCGATTAAATTAAAACCAAAATAAAATTTTCAAAAAAAAAAAAAAAATCAAATACTGCTGAGAAGAAAATTTACAAAAATACCACTTAATTTCACATAGCTTAATAATTTTGATATAATGTAAAAGATTCGGATATTGTAGATAAAAAAAAACTTTGGGGTGTTAATATGTAAACCCAAGTGTTATTTAAATGGTATAAATGTAAGCCATGCACATACGAGGGAACCAATTGATATGATATTTAATTATAAATCGTAGTGCTGCTAAGGAAAGGGGAGCTTATAAAAGACAGCTCAATTCCAATCTATGGCAACTCTAATATAAGGATAAACTCAAATCCTTATCAAGCATCTAGTCGAACCCAAAAAAAACGACCCAAACTTCAAGTTAAAGCAATTCCAATACAAGATTAGCATCCAAGTCGAGCCAACGAACTCTCACTATATATATAAATAATTTCGAAACATCATCAGCCTTTCATGAACTCCTATACAAGAATGATAGGAGAATACGAATCATAGAACCGAAATAAGTGAAATGTCATTAAAAAGAGTTTTACCATTTAACCGTATCAAATTCCCCAAGATTACTTCACAACATAAACAGCCTTTAACATGGGCAACTAAATTTCAATGTCAAATATATAGAAGCATAAGAGTCAGGTGGTGTATAAGTGAATATCCTCGAAAGATATTAAATCTCGAAATGAATAAGGTTTAGTAAACATAACAGATTTTTCATAAAATAGAACTCGAATGAATATAAGACTGACTAAGATACCAATATTACCAACTTCACTAACATACAAGGCAAGTAAATAAAATTTCCAAAACAAACAATTACAGAACAAGGGGTAATCTAACTGTCAACATCCCTTTAGTACAGAATCTAAGGAAAAGCAAGATAACCATAATTTCCAAATCTAGCTTATAAGGATAAATATAACCAGTAACTGTATGCCTCAAATAATTAAGGAAACCGTTAATAATTTCTCTCAAATTCCAGATTATAGAGTCAAGCCGAGATCGATCAGCAATTCTCCCAAACTAAAACCAACACCGAGGCCGCTAGATTCCCAACTTATGATTCAACATATTACAAAAGATGTGAAGGCCTTCAATGAATCCAAACAGAGATTCTCGACTAAAATACAAGAATAGTGAATGACTTTGCACAAGGCTTCACAAATGCGACTTATCACAAAGCCACAACCTCGCTTAACACTAAGATCACAACAAGAAAATATTATAGGAGTAGGATTAAGCCGTAATGTGGTTCAAACCCGAGCTAATAACATGGCCAAGACAAGCGCAACAACCAAACCACCATAAAAGCTCGAGACTAGACTGCACCCAAGACCAAGAATTCGAGCCATCGAAATTTAGATCGGCTAAAACAAAGCAACCTCCTAAACAAAATACTATAATCTTTAAATAAATATGGTTGGTTCTACTTACTCACTTGCAATATATCGCAAATTCAACAAAGTGAGTAAAGAGATCCGCATATGGATAAGATCGACTTGTAACCAAATAAAGAGAAGATCCAGATTATTCACTATTCGAAAGAGATTCCAAAAAAAGGAACGTCAGCCTCAACAGAGTAATTGGAGTTATAGGGAAGCTACCCAAAAGGAAAATAATATCTGAAATATTAAATGTATGAAATCTGAATGAAGTTCCATTGATCAAGAACCAGTCCTTAAGTTAAGGCTACAGAAAAGAAATCTCCGAATTATTTTTTTTTCATAAAAAATCATATGTCCAGTAATATAATCTTCTTTGAAAATACAATTATGATTAATAATCAAGAATTGCTAATGGTATAAACCAATCAGAGAAATCAACATTTCGTTAAGCCAAAGCAACTTGAATCTCATACTCGTTTGTTAATGGATATGCAAATCTCCTCATGTAATCCGTAAGCAAATAAGACAAATATCGATAGTGAAATGTTCCGTAAATCGTAATAAGTGAAACGAGAAAACCATGTCGAAAACCGGACATTTCATTTTACGATCAATAAAACAAGCTAGAGAGGGGAGAATTCTTACTTCCGTAAATCGTGAGAGCAAACTTAAAAAAAACCGAAATCGCAAGAAGGAGCACCGACCGAAATTCCCTTTAGCGTAAAAAATCCAAGCGGCCTTAATTCTCCCCGTGCGGTGGTATTTATACCGAACAAAGGAGCGAGACCTACCGGCGGTGAGAAACAAGGCGGTGAGGAGAACCCCACGAGCAGTAAGAAAACTAGCCAAGAATGGCAAGAAGGAAGGTCACCCGACTCGTTTGGGCGGGATAAACAGTTAAAGAAAGTGACCGGAAGTTACAACCGGAAAGCATGTTGTTTGTAATCGGAGAAGGGAGAGGCGACCGGGAAACCGGCTAAGAAGCCTCTCGAAATCGATCGTCGCCAGAGAAAGAAACAGAGAGGCTCGGTTAGGGCACGTGGAAATGGATCGAAGGCGCGTGCGTGAGATAGAGATAGTGAATGCGCACTCGTGGATATGAGCCGTGGGATTAGGTTATAAGGTTTAATATATATTATTATATATATAAAAAAATATTTAATATTATTATTATTTTATTCAAATTCGTTAATCTTGCACGCAAATCGAGTCGATTCGAAACCCTATCGAATTATATGTCCTTCCCGGCTAAAATCGACGTTCCGGATGCATCGGCGCAGTCCGTTTCGTCATCCGGGACCGTTCGGACAAGTTCGCCGACGGTCGCATCAATTTAAATTAAATTCGCGCAACGTCAGCAAAATCGAATTTATTTCGACCGACCGAGCCACTTATCGAGCGAATCGACGACCGGCCTTCGTTTAAGCGAGAACCGTAACCAAACATATTGCTCGTGCAAAAAGCCAAACGTCGCACACACAGTGAGGCCCACTCTATGCGCTTTCAAATCCCTATATGAACTCAACGGTGAGCTTTCAACACGTCGGCTTTTAATCGACTCAACTAAGTCGTTGATGATTTAGAGTCGTCCATATGAAACTTCGATGAGCGATGAAATGGCTCTAATTTCTAAAAATAGTGGTCCCGCTACTATCCTCTAAGATAGTCCAAAATAAGAAGATCCTAAGGCTAGATCCTATGCTAGAAGGAGAAAAGAATGACCTCAAAAATGAGGTCAACAGACTCCTGATGAAAATTTGATAAGTGTAATTATATCTACAAATTGTTTCGGAAGGGTATTGAAATCGCTCCATATCTCCTCGCATTGATTCATTCTGTGAAAAATATATAGATGATTATTGCCAATAGCTCTTGTGAAGTCGTCAAAGTGGAGTCATGAAGTCCATGATTTTGTGTAGTTCGTCCAACAGATCGGTAAATACCGCCTGTGTTATGTGGAACGTATTGTTAAACCTCGTTGGGTGGCTCACAAGCAACACTCCAACCAATTTGCTACCAACTTACGAGGATATCATGCAAAGTGAGTGCTCTATGTACGAATTGTGATACTCGAACATAAAACACACTGCAACTGCAACTCTCCCTCTACGTCTTTCTCTATTTGCATTCATGTAATTTTGTGTCGAAGTAAGCACCAACGAATTAGTTATAATCATATAATGCTATGAACAATCTCAACTTCAAAATAAAATTAGAAAAGTAAATATGAAACATAATATGAAAAATAATATTACTAATCAAATTTAACATTGTCCCAATGAAAAAAGTAAAAAAACCAAAAGCAAATAAAAAATGTCCAATGCAGCACGAAATGTAAAATGTCCCACAAGCATATAAAGAAAATCAGGTGTCTCTCAAGTGTCACAGTTTGCATTAAAATAACGTAAATAATGCACCCTACGGTCAGAGATCATCATCATGAAAAACTCTTATTGGGTCGAGCTTTCAAGCAACTTCATAGAGAACAGATATAACGGCATGTCATAAATTTTGTAGTTGCCTCCAGAATAAGCACAACCCGCTGGACATAAGTTGTTTGTGATTAGTCGAGGTTATTGGTGCATGAAGCGACCAACTATAAACTTCGGCTTCTAATGAAAGCAATGTCATCCTTTTTCTTCTTCTCAACCCTATAACGTTTTGATCAGCTAGTGGATTCCACCTCGTTGAGGTTCAGACTAGGACCTTCATTAGAATCACCAATTTGTTCAGCTATCTATTTTCAGGGATGCCACCAAATCCCGCCTCATTAGGGGTGCATTTTTTTGCTCGTTATCACAAAAGCACCAAACATACGATCTAACATCTCTTCCAGCTCGGGATCGATGTCACTATATTTAAATTTTTTTCGCAACTGACAATACCTACAAATTCATATGACATGTTGATGGATTTGAAAAAAAAAACTTACAAACTAAAAAAAAACAGTGGACGTTTCGAAAATGGTCACCGTCAGTCTGTCTGTCAACCACTCTTATAAAGCATTAATTGTTCGTTTTATCGGATCTCAAACAAGCCAATGGATCATCGCTTCAATTCATTCCAGATTTTTCAATCATTTTTTAGTTGATCTCACTTGTTTTTCACTACATCCTATTGTACTTTCTTTCTGTACTTTCTTTAAATTTTTAAATAATATTTTGCAAGTTCTTATTGAAATAGGTTATCGGTCTATTTCCCAATTCAATCTCCTCGATGCAAATGTCACAAAATATTAATTTTGTCTCTATATCCCACAATACAGATGAACCGGTCTCTTTTGTATTAATCATTATATTACTATAATGAAAAAACTAATCAACATAAATAAGAATATCGCAACTCAAAGAAAAATAGGAATGTCACAATATAATCAACAATGCCCCCCACACCACACTACAACACCTACACATCACCACTGTCACCACCTCCACACACACTAACACATCAATACACTAAAACATCCACAACACCGCCACCTCCACCACCACGACCTCCACACACCAACACCTCCACACAAACACAACCACACGCCCTCCACCACCTCCGCAACACTACTAACTCCACACATCCACCAACACATCCTCTAACACAAACACAGTCACACACCAACCACCACCTCCACATTACCACCACCTCCACACACAAACCTCCACATCCACAACATTGCTATCAACAAATCAAGCATTATCTTTCAGTTATTTTTCAAATTCTCTGTCAAACATCAAAGGTAAAGATAAAATCTCACCCCATATTTTTCATTTGATGCAATTACATACAGGGCACCCAAAACATTGCTATCAATAAATCAAACACCCTCTTTCAGCATTTTTTCAAATTCTCAGTCAAACACCAAAGTTAAAGATGAAACTCCACACCATATTTTTTATTTGATGCAATTCCATACAGGGCACCTGAAACATTGCTATCAACAAATCAAGCACCCATTTAAGACATTTTTCAAATTCCCTTTCAAACATCAAAGGAAAGATGAAACGTCATCCCAATTTTATCATTTGAAACATTTACATACAGGGCACCCGTAACATTGTTATTAATAAATCAAACACCCTCGTTCAGCCATTTCTCAAAAGTTTCACTCAAACATCAAAGGTATAGATAAAACCCCATGCCATATTTTTCATTTGATGTCACTACATACAGGGCACCCAAAATATTGCTATAAACAAATCAAACACCCCTTTCAGCCATGTTGCAAATTCACAATCAAACATCAAACGTAAAGATAAAATCTGATTTCATATCACATTCAGCAACAAAATCGTAAAATTCAAATTCCAAATCATAAAGGAAAACCACAAATTACAAAATCCAAATTCTCACTTCAAACCGCAAATGAGAAAGACAAAAATGGCAAAATCCAAATTCTCACTTCAAACCGCAAGTGAGAAAGCCACAAACCGCAAAGATAAAGTCATTCCATCGAAAAAAATATGTGATATCGTGGGAGGACGGAGAGCATAGTAAACAGAAAGAGTGTTGGAGATAGGTGGGAAGAGGAAGAGTAGAGAGTCAACTCGTTTCCAATAGATATTGGAGGGAATAGAAAGGAAACCAGTTGCCACCGGAGAGAGATGTGAGAGAGGATCGAGAGAGGCGTGACCCAAGGCAGAAGAAACACGAGAGAGAGGGCAGCGGTGAGAGAGGAGCACCGAGAGGGGCATACGAGTTGTAGGTTCGAGAAGAAACAAGAATCACGGGATCGAACCTGCGACCCGCGTTTAACATTACTTTTTAAGTAATGCTACCGGGCCATGGTTTCCAAAAGCCTCATCCAGTGTTTTAAAAACGCACCACACCAAATAAGCTGTCCCAAACGGGCTGTTGATCAGAGCAGTAATATAATTTTCAAACTTTATAAATATGGCCTAATTATGCTTATTTCAGACATTTCAAACCCCTGAATCATAGAAAAAATTTAGTGTTTTGTCGCTTTCACCTCCAAATGAAAAACCATTTCAACCATCCTCAATGGCCTTTTAAACCTTCCAACATTGTTTCATTTGATGTCTTCATCCCCAGCATGGAAACCCTTCCATGAATTTATGCAAACCAAACAAACTCCGAAAAGAATAACGTACAATAGAAACAAAAACAAATCACTAAGTACCAATCGCCTGATATGCATTGCGGAGGCTCTGCCGAGACGCGTCGATGGGAGCCAAGACGAACCTCGCCGCCTTCTTCTTCTGATCTCGGAGCCATTCCTTTGGTCCCGCTACAAATAAATAATTACCAAAATCCACTACCGTTAAACGAAGCAAGTAATAACATAAATGAGATAAAAAAAACAGTGGGGCAGAAATTAACGTTCTCACTAATGCTAATGGAGAAAGCGGCAGCTCGGCGGGGAATGGCTAGCAACGCTGTGACAACCGGCAGGGAGAGGACTAGAAGAACAGCTCGGCGGGACGCTTCCGGACAATTAGGGTTTGTTTCGAGTACCTCCGGTGGTCGGTGATTAGGGATAGGGCTTCGCCGCGGGGTGAATGCGTTGTGTTGGGTGCAGGTGCTTCGAGCAGTGATGGCTTTTTGCAGTATTGCCATGGCGGTCTTGCTCGTGTTGTAACTCTGAGCAGATAGATAGATGATGCGTGTTGTTCAGTGAAACGAGTGAGTGGAGGTTGGGGTTGTAAACCACCCAAACACAGTGTTCTTGTTCGAAATATTTGAACACATCATTGTTCGTGTTTGGTTCATTTAATAAAGCGAACAAAAAAAATTATTTGTGTTCGCCTCGTTTGTTTATCGAAAGAATCAAACACGAATTTCCTGGTGAACCGAACACGAACTGTTCGCGAACAACGAGTTTTTTTATAGCTTCTAACTTTTTATAAGATACTTCATCAAAATGAAGTTAATTTCGATCAAGTATTCCATACATACGTAATTTGTACTTCCTCAAAATGAAGAAACCGAAAGTTGTTTGTGATTTTGCTTGGGATTTTATTTTAATATATAAGTATAAGTATATTAATTATAATATTATAATATTTATATTAATATAATTAATATTATAATATTATTATTGTTATTAATAATTTATCAATTATTATAATTTATAGGATTTTAATTTTTTAAAATATGATAACTTTTTATAATATATAATTATTTAAAATATCATAAATTTTTTATGTATAATTATTTTAAATTATTTTATATTTCGAACAATAACGAACCGAACACGAATGAACACATCATTGTTCGTGTTCTGATTTACTTATCAAACCGAACGAAAAAATTTATTCGCGTTCGTCTCGTTTGCTTATTGAACGAATCGAACACAAATTTCTATTGACGAACCGAACACGAATCG